>JASAMX010026987.1:0-56732 GCA_030248175.1 Microlaimidae sp. YZB2_3
AGCTCAATTCGTTTGATTGAACGGATCTCGCTCACAACTAATTCGGCGAGTTTTGCCGCTCATTAGAGCCATATCCTCTCACAACCTATTCACAAACGTATTTTGGTTTTCAACTCGTGATAAATTCCGCTCGCCAGGTGTGTAAAACAAATCCACGCATTGAGGAAAAAAACTTTGGATCCCTTATTGTTTCCTTTAGTAAACAAACCTTAATATTACACTACAAATATTGGGCGGAAAACATGTTTTTTTGAAACCCGCAAAACTCAGATTATATAACATGATTGCACCTTATTCATTAAAGCTGTTTTAAAGAAGCTTTTTTATGAATCAAAATTCCTATATTGCGCAAAACGATATTCCTGTATTCCAATATTCATTCAATACAAAACACTACTATTTCAAACTTAATATTTGAACTTGTTTGCACCAACATAGCAATATTTAAAAAAATATTGTGGCTTTCTAAAAACTTGAATTTGTATATGACTAAACTATCTTGAGCCTTAAATCTCAAGAAATTTAGTTTAAATATTTACACCTCAACACATTTGAAAAAATTAGATGTATTATTATTTTTAGTGCCTCAAATTTATAAAAAGGCAGAGCTAAGGTTTTTTGAGCTGTCCTATTTTTATGCTATAAGTTATTTGCTTGAAAATTAGAAAATAATGCTAGTGACTATTTTTTTATTACGTGTGTTTTCTTTGCGGGTATGGGACTTCCCTTAAAGGCAGAGGCTAACTTTACAAAATTATCGATTGCTCGGCTAAAACTGAGTATAAAAATACTAATTTTATTAAAAACGGTTGAGAAAGTTAAATATAAAACGTTAAATGCAATAGGTTAAAAACGTTTGCCAGCAATTCCGTGTGTAAACAAATCACGCACTGGCGGAAAAAAAATGTCGGAACTCAAGTTGTTTCGTTTTCTGTAGTAAACGATTCTCAAAATAAATAAATAAAAATAAATAAAAAAATATATTTTGTCACGTGAACACAAAGACAGGAAAAATAAATAAATATTAAAATCGTAAATATTGGGTGGAAAACATATTGTTTTTTTGAAACTCGCAAAACTCAGATTATATAACATGATTGCACCTTATTCATTAAAGCTGTTTTAATGGAGCACTTTTATGAATCAAAATTCATATATTGCCCAAAACGATATTCCTATATTCGTGTATTTACTTGATACAAAATACATTACGCGATAAAAATACACCGCATTTTAACAATTTTCATGTATTATTAGTTTTCGTGCTACAAATTTATAAAAATGGGTAAAATTATATAATTTTTCCAAAAAAAAAACTTTAGCTTTGGGGTGGTGATAAGGTTTGTGGATCTCTTCTATTTTGATGCTATAAGACCATTTTTTTATTGTGTGTGTTTTCTCCTTTGGGATGGGACTTTTCTCAAAGTATGGGCAGAGGTTACCTTTTCAGTTGCACGGCTAAAACTGATTATAAAAATACTAAATCTCACTAAAACGGTAGAAAAAATTTATAAAACCCCAAATGTAACTGGCGTGAAAACTAAAGAAGTTTTATTTTCATTGCAAAAACGAACTTTCAATAAACCTGACTGCTCTTAGTTTTTGTTTGCGTGCGGACAGTTTTTTCATTCAGACAGGGTAAGTTTTTGCGTTCGGACAGTGTGTGTAAGTTCGGACAGTTTTTTGCATATACGTTGAGTAGCAAGCCACCTGCAATATGTGCAAAATGCATTATATTTATTTTTTATTATAATTCAATTTTTTTGTTGGAATAAAATTATCGGGGTAAATAGAATGTGTTGCGTCAAAATGCGAGACCTATGCATTTAGCGTTTTATATACTATTTTTATCAGCTGTTTTCAACAAGATTTTGTGTTTTTTTACACGATTTCAGCTGTACAAGCAGTTATTGAATTTTATCTTTTCGTTCATTTATCTATTTTTATGCTATAAACTGTAAGCTTGATAATTACAAAACACTTCTATTAACTATTTTCTTATTCTGTGTGTGTGTGTGTGTTTCTCCGCGGGGACAGCACTTCTCTCAAAATATCGACAGGAGGTAAATCACGATTGCACGTATAAAAATACTGAGTAACTGTAAAAGTAAAATTAGCTAAAATACTGAATTTTGTTGAAAACGACCGCGAAAACTGGAATATAAAACAATACAAGTTTAAAAAATAAAGCAATTTTACTTATTTTAATTCCCAAAACGAGCTCTCGGTAGATTTTACTGTGGTTTGTTCGCGAGTTAGGCCATTACTATATAAATATAATTTACGCTACATTTTAGAGTGTATAGATGGCGAAGTGGATAGAGATTTCGCATTTCAAAAAGGAGCGTTAGTTCGAATCTCGCGGGATAGTTGTGTTTATTTAGTTTTGGCAGCAAAACTTCAGTTTATATAATTTTTTTAATTAAATTTGAACGTAATAAAAAATAATTTACCGTTTTTGATTTTTTTTTATCAGAAAGTTAATTTATTGATAAAAAATAAAAATAAAAACATATTCCGTTGTTCGAAATAAATTTTTGATTGATGTTTTTTTTTGCTTTCTGCAAGAAAATTCAACATAACGAGACAATATAATAAATAATAATTTGTTGTTTTTTTTTAATTTCAAACAAGTTTCTTAATATTTAAATATTTTTAATCTTATTTTTAAGTTATTCTGTCCACATTTTTAAGATTATTTTTATTGTATTTTTCTTAATAAGATTTAAAAAATCTTAGTCTACAAAAAATTGCCAACATAATATATTCACTATTTCTTTAATGTGTACGTTTTTCGCGGGATAGGATCTGTTCAGAGCATGGACGAGAAGTTAAAATTCAATAACTTGCTTTTACAGCTAAAATAGTGTATAAAACTACAAAATTTTGTTAAAAATATCTGAGAAAAATAGAATATAAAAGGCTTTATGCGAAGGTTTTGCATTTTGATACAACACATATTATTTACCCCAATGATTTTATTCCAAAAAAATAATTATTTTAGTTGATATTGCTAAATTATTTGTAATTTAAACTGCTGCAAAAGCTGTAAATTTGTTTAAAATTAAAAAAAAACACTTTTAAATCTATTTATTGTCATAATATGAAGGAGCGAAGCTCCAGAGCTCCGAGACTAGCTCCGTCAGCTCCGCTTCAATTGGCCGTAACTCTGAAGATTGGTATTAAGAAGAAATGTGCATTATATATTTGTATATTACAGTTGAAGCAATCATTCAATCATTTTTATCATGATTTTTTAGAGCACAGTTTTCTTCCTGAAAAACAGATACCTAGCGGAATACAGTAGACTTAACTATAATTTACACTTCGATACATTTACAATTAAAATTATAACCGATGTTACAAAAGTAAATTCATTCAGTAACCTGAAAATTTTGTTTAATTCCCTATTTTTCCTGTTTTTAATTCCCTGTTTTTTTAATTTTAAAGTTCCACCTTTTGTGTAAATATCATCATTAAACTATTGTTGAATTTCAAAGCACTTAAACTCAAAAGTTCCAGTCAGAGTGCCTGAAACACATAATAACATAAATTAATAGAGTGGTAGCTAACTTTTTCAAGCGAAGTGTAACTTGGTTTGCATCATATTTTTTATAAGCATTGAAAATGTAACTAAAACTAAAATAAAACCATTATTTGCCATTTTATAATGTTATAATATTGTTTCGCTTTGCTGTTTATTAAATTTTTGGTTTTGATTTTATTCTTGAAGCAAAGATTTGCCAAATAATTACCGACAAATTCCTTTGATATTGTTAAAAAACCGTTTTCCTTTGATAGTTCAGCACAAAAAATTTTAAGCCGTGTAAAATATTTTTATTTTTTTTAATTTTAATGTTAAACGTTTTTTTCTTTTGTATAATATTTTGATAACTAAACTAGTGGATTTAGTTATAAAAATATTAGGTTACAAAGCACGGTTATTTTGTATCAAATCAATTCTTTAGTTTCTCTGGCTCAGAAACAATAGAGTGAGTGGAGTGAGTCTCAGACGCCTGCTGTGAAAATTGACGTCTGGCCACAGAGTCAGCCCAACACACACCCTTTGATCTGAGCTATTCAATGGGGTGACTACACCACAGCAAAAAAAGTCCTTGTTACAGTAAAATCAATCTAAATGTGACTCATTATAATTATTATGGGCTATTCTCTCAACGTGAAAAAATCCACCTGTGATTTGTGTTGGGATTCAACGAAAAAATTTAGGTGGGAATAAAACCAACAAATATAAATGCAGAATTAAAAATTCTTTCAAAAACTTCAATCCTAAAAATAATTTAAAAGAAGTGAAACTGTCTAAAATAAGCATAATTCAATTTTTTTAAATAAGATTTATATAGTTTTGTAAGAAAAAAAATTGTTTTTAAAGTCATTATTTATTCATTCCTTATTACAATACATCTAAACCACGCGCAAAGCAATAAATATAAATACATCCTCAAAACGAAATAAGTTAAACACACACAGAAATAATGAAAAGTATAAAGCATATCCTTATAAATATTAAAAAATTGTTGTAAAAGGAGTGCAAACAAAACGCTGTAAAACAAAAGATGTCAATATAAAAACAACAAGCTAATTAAACATTCCTACAGTAAGATTTTTAATTTTTTTTAAATTTATCAAAGAGAAAATCGTCAAAAACCTGAAAAACATTTGAGCTATTTATATTGCACAATTTTGGATCTTTGCTTTTCAAAACAAAAAAAAAAGATTTTTAATTAAAATTTTTTTATAAAATATTGCGATTTTTTAAAATAAGTCAAAAACTCTTCGCTCTCAGCAAATTATGTAGGAAGAACGACAGCAGTTTTTTTGTGATTTAAATTTTAAAGAACACTTTTTACACACAAGTGCCGCTTTTTTTACGGTTAAGTATAAATATATAAAAATAAATATATATAAATAAATCAATAAAAACGGACGTATCTATTGTTAAAAAATGTGTTCAAAAAAACTGAACGGATTTCCAATATTCGAACGCATTGCCAACAAGTTAGTTTTTATTGCCAACAGTTTTTATTGTTAAATTAAAATCTAGTACTCTTAACTGATAGCATTGAAACAAAATAAGAATTAAAACCGGCGTATATATTATTGTATTATTATATTATTTTCCATTATAAAAAGAAATATATTCTAAAGTTAGAGTTTGATAAAAAGCTCCTTAACTTTATTAATTTTAAACGGATCTTTGGATTTTTATTTTTACAAAAGTCAATTTTGTTTTTTGAATACATTTATTTTTTTGTTATAAATTTAAGGGTGAACCTTAAATAACTTTAAATTTGAAGGTAAAATTCAGTCCGTGAGTATTTTTCTACAACATTTTGACTAATGCTAGGATAAACTGGCAACTAAAAACGAACGACATTTTTCAACAATTTTAAAAATTTATTAATAAAAATTTAATTAAAAGGCTTTATTCTTAGAAATAATTTACATACATCGCGTTTTAATTTGCACCCTCGGCAAAGACAGCTAAACTCAAAAATCCAGACGGTATATTCGAATTAAAACTGCAAGCAGTTTTACGTGAGATTCATCGATAGTCAACAATTAGCCTTTTTTAAATCTTATGGTAAGTAGTCAGAAAATAAGGTCTAACATACAAATGCAACCATTAATTTAAAATAATGGTAATTTCACAATTGTCAAAAATAACTCGAGCAGGCTTTTTTGTTTTGTGCCAAACCTTTTTTGTAAATCTATAACAGGTTTTTTTACATTTTTAACATTTTTTGTTGAAGGGATTTCCTCTGTAACTAGCAAAAAAAACAGTCGGTTTTAAATAAGAATTTTTTTCGTAGCAAGATAAACATTTAGCTCTTTAGTTTTTTTATAGTAAAAGCTTTTAGTTGATATTTAAACATTTTACAAAAAAATTTTAATTAGACTGTATATGACAAGACAAGTTAAAAAAATATTGAACCAAATTAAACTAAAAAAAAATTTAAAAAGCTGGGGTTAAATTGATCTAGTCTAATCAAATCTGCAATTAAGATTTATTTTAAACTGTTTGCTTTTTTATAAAACAGTAAGAATTATTATAAACATTATATTTCTTTAAAACACCCAGAAAAAGTTACGCGTATAAGGGGGGAGGAAATATTCCGACGCAAAATCAGAATATTTCCTCCCACGGAGGAAATATTCTGGACGTAGCCAGAATATTTCCTCCCCCGGAGGAAAATCAAGGGGGAGGAAATATTCTATGACACCGGCCGATTGAAACGGAGCTGACTTAGGTAGTCTCGGTAAAAACGGTAAAAATTTTTTTATTGCGTTCAAATTTAATTTAAAAAATATATAAACTGAAGTTTTGCTGCCAAAGCTAAATAAACACAACTACCCCGCGAGGTTTGAGCTAGTGGCTTCCTTTTTAAAATGCAAAATCTCTATCCACTTCGCTATCTAGACACCACAATAAGTAGCATAAATTATAGCCTAACTCGCGAACAACCACAGTAAAATCTACCGAGAGCTCGTTTTGGGAATTAAAATAAAGTAAAATTGCTTTATTTTTTAAACTTGTAGTGTTTTATATTCCAATAATTTTCGCGGTGGTTTTCAACAAAATTTAGTATTTTAGCTAATTTTACTTTTACAGTTACTCAGTATTTTTATACGTATTACTTTTAGTGTTTTATATTACACTTTTTGCGGTCGTTTTCTGCAAAATTTAGTATTTTTATACTTAGTTAAAGTCGTGCAACTGTAATTTAGCTCCTGTCGATACTTTTGGCATATTCATTAAAACTGCTTTAATGAATAAGGTACTATCATGTTAAAATCTAAGTTTTGCGGGTTTCAAAAAAAAACATGTTTTCCGCCCAATATTTGTAGTGTAATATTAAGGTTTGTTTACTAAAGGAAACAATAAGGGATCCAAAGTTTTTTTCCTCAATGCGTGGATTTGTTTTACACACGTGGCGAGCGGAATTTATCACGAGTTGAAAACCAAAATACGTTTGTGAATTGGTTGTGAGAGGATATGGCTCCAATGAGCGGCAAAACTCGCCGAATTAGTTGTGAGCGAGATCCGTTCAATCAAACGAATTGAGCTCAACGGAGACATGATAGGGTGTCGTGAGTGAAAATGCATCACTTATTCTGGGGGACATTTTAGAAATAAGGTCTTCAATTAGTGCTTAGTAATATTTGTTTTTTTTGTATTTTCCTATAAATCAAACTTAAAAAAAAATATAAAAAAACAGAAAATCCTACGTGAATATGTTTCGTAAGTGTTCGGCTTAATATTGAACCTGGTACTGGGATGAAAAAAAGCATCGGAACTCCGACTGTGTTGACGTTCCCTGTAGACCATGTACGTGGAACAGATGGACACCCGTCTGGATGGAGGTGGCGGTGGACTGTCGCCGCTCTCCTTGTTACTTAGAACCGATTCGCAAATAGTGGGAGAGCGGAACCGCGCCTGAATAAAATTGTTTTAAGGTAGAACACCACAGTTACAACGATTTTTACTAAAAATTAGATATCAATTAGATATTGATTTCTGTCCGACAAAAGTATAGTGCGATCGAAAGCTCTGATGTATCCAACAGTAATAAATTCATCGTTTATCGGTTGTTCTATTTCGAAATATAGTTCGATGAATTTAAGGCCCAAAAAACAGTTTTTGCCCATTTAAAAAATTTGATTCTCTCAGATTTTGCTGCAATTTTATAGATATTTAATGAAAAATAGGGGGCATCTTTTAGATGTGGTTTGGAGTCAAACGTAATTCAAAATTTTAAGAAAATTAAAAAAAATCGATGTTTTTAAAAGAAAAATCAAATAAAAAAATCCTGAATTAGTTTTATAATCAAATAATATTCAACGTATTGATTAGACTTGTGTTTAACTATTTCCAAACTTTCATTAAAATCTGAAAGGATCAAATTTTTTAATTATCATTTAAAGTTTTTTGATTTGACGCCGAGAAACTACATTTCAAAACGCACGGTTTAATACGTGCTTTTAAAGATAGATCTTTAGATGGGCCAGTAGCTCAGTGGTTAGAGCGTCGGACTCAGATCATCGAATCCGCAGGTTCGATATTTTCGATATTCGATTTTAACGTCGAAAAAACTTTTTTTTAATTTTAAACTTTTTAATTAAAAAAGTGTTCATTATTCAAGATACGCTAAAGGAAAAATAAAAAAGGAATATTTTTGGTAATGAATTTTATTAATGTATTGTATTTTTGAAATGTATTTTATTGGTATCATTTATAATGATTATGGACGATAAAAATTTTTTTAAAAAATGAATGTCAAAAATTGAATCAGCAGGTCAAATTACGTTAGTAAAAGTTAATTAGAAAAGATCTGCCGTCAAAATCAAACTGTGGTGTTCTACCTTAGAACGCTCCTTACAAGCGGCACCTTGAGCGACTAAGGCTTGGTTCACACTGGAGTGGCAAGTGATAAATGACAACGCATTCCCACCGTAGCAAGGAGTGACATGGTAACGCTGTAAATGCGCCCGAAATGCGTTGTCATTTGTCACTAATTATTTGTCACTTTGGTGATAACCAGCCCTTAAAATAGGGTTAAAATAATTTTAGGCATAAATTTTATGAAAAATTTGTAAAAATTTTAGTCGACAGCATACTTTTTGCTACTACTTGCTACGGGTGTGATTAGTACTAAAGCTAAAGCTAAAGTACCTTAGTACTAAAGAGTTTTTTGGGCTTAGTACTAAAGCTAAGGCGCGGCTAAGCTAGAATTAGCTGGCAAAAGCTCGGTAAAAGGTATGACCCCGGAAAAACGTTAGCTTTTGCCAAGAAAATGACAAATCACCAAAAAATCGTGAGTGTTCCTACCAATAAAAAACATGATTATTTTAAGAGATTTCTATCAATAAATGGGAGGTAAGGAGGGCTCTACCCTCTTCTTTTTAACTTCAAAATTTTGGACCACCTTTCAAGACAAAAATTGAGTTCTCCTTAGAATTTTTTTAAGCCTAACTCTACTCCAGAATTGTAAATCGGACACGTTGAAAAGATTTTGTTTTGTAAACCAGACACACCATGACCCTCTTCTAGATTTAAAAAATTTTTATCCAGGATCTACCCCCTAAAAAGCCAGCGAGTACGAAGGACCTCTTAGGACTCCCCCCCCCAGAATTCAAGGTGCAATTTACCCCGGGTATCCAACCACCACAACCCTCCTCTCCCTCTCTTAACTGTCAAAACTATGCTCACCTGGAGTTGAATATATTATTTACTTTAAAAGTAATATAAGTAAGTCCACCAAAACTATGCTCACCTGGAGTTGGATATATTATTTATTTTAAAAGTAATATAAGTGAGTTATTTGAAAAATAATGCTAATTAAAACTATTAAAGCGACTTTTGGTTTCAAGGAGCTGTGAGTATGGGGTTTTACTTTATTGTGTTTTTTTATTTTTGTTTAAGCATTGGAAAATAATGATTTTTTAAAGTATTTTATTTTCTAAGTACTTAATATTAAAATAAACTTATTTTTGTAATTCATATAGGTATTTTGTGAAGTTTATTACGCAGTTAGCGTATTTTTTAATAAAAAATGCTGGTTAAATGTTTTCTTGCTTTAAATATTCATTTTAAAAAAAATATTCCTGATAGTTAACCATTTTTGATTTTTATTGACATTTAAAGTTAAAATTGCAATACTTTAGTTACAAGAACAAGTTTTAAACTGTAAAATCAAGCCTAAAAATAATTTTTTTTAAATATAAAACTAAAACCTGATGCAATAAACGTAAAAACGTCTTTAATGTTGAGTTTTTACTGTAAACTTAACAGTGCAATGCTAAAAATTACGTTAAGCAAAAGATAATTTTAAAAATTTTGGAACATGCCCATATTTGTCAGTTTGGCAAATGCTAAGATTAAAGTGCTTTAGTACTAAGCTTTTTTGGGCTTAGTACTAAACCTAAAGCTAAAAGATTTTTGGACCTTTAGTACTTAAGCTAAAGCGCGGCTAAAGTGAAATTTTCCGGCAATGACACCCGTACTATACGCAACGACCATGCAAACAAATCGCTAGGAAAACCGTTACGAAACTCGGCCGAGACGAGACGGTACCAAAACGAGAAAAGGCCGAGACGAGAAGGGACAAAACCTACCCCAAAAACGATAAAGCAAATCTGCAACTAAGCTAAGCCTAAGCAAAACCTAGCCTTAGCAAAATTTAAGCTAAGCTTAAGCTTAGCCTTAGTAAAACTTAAGCCTGAGCAAAACTCAAGTCTAAAACTTAAGCCTAAGCGAAACCTAAGCCTAAGCAATATCTAAGCTAAGTCTAAGCTTAAGCAAAATTTCTAAGCCTAATCAAAATCTAAGTTAAGCCCAAGCCTAAGCAAAACCTAATCCTAAGCAAAATGTAAACCTAAGCAAAACCTAAGACTAAGCAAAATCCAAGCTAAGCCTAAGCCTAAGCAAAACCTAGGCTAAGCAATACCTAACCTAACCCCTCCCGTGTCATTTTTGGGGTAGGTTTTGGCCCTTGGCGTCCGAGACTTGGATGGATCATCCGGGCTGAGTTTTTAAAGCCCAGTTTTTTTTAGTTTTTTGAACCTACTCAGCCCATCAAATAAAGCTAAAAAAGCCCGGCCTGGTATACAGGCTGCTTTATAATTCTGTACTAAATTTTAATATCATATTTCCTATTTTTCAATGAAGAATAACGACGGAAAAACGAATGTACACAAAGGTCCCGAAGAGAATTTTGCATGTAAAAGGAGCTGAGATAAAAAACAGATTTCAAAAAATACTTTTTTACAAGATACATAGATAAGATTTTTGAACACTAAACATCAAATGGTTATTATAATACGCCACAGAATTATTCCCCATAAAAATTGAATAATAAGTAAATAATTTATTAATAAATGTACATCTCTATCCAAATTTACTCCTTTATTGTAGCGCTTAAAAATAATTTAATTTTTGAATTTAAAATTAAATGTTTTTTTTTTAATTTTTAACATCAAAAAAAGGAGTTAAATTTGGTGGAGACGTATGCGTTTTATTAATGGATTCATGAATTATTAGGCAGTTTACTCTATGTTGTATTCAATTTTTGTATTATAATTACCCTTTCATCTTTCTTGTTCAAAAATTGTTTTTCGTACGAAATTTTTAAGTATTTTTAAATTCTTGTTTTCTTCGCCTCCGTTTTACTAATATCATTTACAAGTTTTCGAGAATTTTCTGTACATTTGGATTTTTGTCGTAATTCTTCATTATTTTAGATATTGTTAGAAATAAACAGCACATATTTTATTTACCTTAAAAGTGTCAATTTGCGAGGAGACATCGGGTTGAGAGTGCGAACGGGCCTCTCTGGGGCTGTTGTGACTACTGTTGGATTCGTTTCTGCTAATTCGAGAATTTCTTCGACTTTTTACCTTAAAAAATAAATAAAAACTCGCCGGAAAAAATAAACTGTGCAATGTAATTCTTTCGGATTTTAACTAGTTTTTAGCTAATCCTAAACCCTGCTGCTATTTTCGAATGAAATATTCAGAATTAGGTATTAAATATATAAATGTCCTCAATTAGGGCCTTTAGTAAAAAATCCTTTAAAAAACTGTATCTTTTTATTATTTTAAAAAATCTTGACTATTTTAACTTTAATAGAAAACGCACCTTAGTTATGAAAATAAATATGTTTGAGCACTATTATAAAGTCAAATATTTTTTCTTCATTATTATAATATATATTTTTTAATACTACATACAGGTACCGTGAATCCCAAGCCTAATACGCAGGGGCATAAGTGGATAATACGATCATTCGGGACAAAAGTGTGACACTCGTGTTTAACAAACGCGCCCATTCGAAAGACAACCAGCGAACGGACGGGTGTCATCGTGACGGATGGGTGTCATCGTAACGAACGGGTGTCACGATGACGGACAGGTGTTATCGTTACGGAAGGGTGTCATCGTGACGGAAGGTTTCCACGATAAATGTCTCGAATCGCTGTTTAAAAAGACATTTAATCTTCCTATCTGGGTTACAAAAACTTTACCATGTATTGTCATTAAAATAATATTCATGTATTGCATAAATGAACAAAAACATATAGAAGTCATAGTTTTTAAAAACTAAAGTTTGGGTAATAGTTTGCTTTATTAGCGTTCTGAGAGTTTTAAACATATATTTTCAATTTTAAAAATTATGAGTAGCGGAAAGAATACATAACAAAGAATGTATCACTTTATCATAAACGTATTTTCTATCCGCGCATCGCCTTGACTCGCTCCCGGGCAGGGCGTCAAATTTTGACTTTTTTCCCTCTAAAAAACAAAGATGGCAAAAGAAAAAAAATCCCAAAAACGACAGTAAATAATAAAATATTACAAAATAAATCATTAAACAGTATTAAATTTGTTTATTATATTTAAATTTATTGATTTTAATAAAATGAACACATAAAATTGTTGCTCATTAAAAATAATTTTTTTTAAATAAATAAATAACATATTGAACAAATCACTTTTTTAGCTGGTTTTGGCAGTATTTTGTACCAAAAGAGTGTTTAAAATGGACCTTTTTAGGTTAATTTAATTTGTGTCAAAGCGATGCACCAACAAAATATAAATTTTTATTACAGTGATACATTCTTTGTTACTTTTTGTCAAGGATACGGTACTATTTTTTGAAGTGTTTGAAATACAACTAGCAAAACAAAATATTTTTTGAAATAGGTGTTTAAAAGCATATAAAACGACATTGGTCTGTCACAATGACACCCGTCCGTCACGATTACATTCGTTGGTTATATTACAACCGCTAGTCATATTACAACCGCTAGTCATGATGACACCTGTCCATCACAATGACACCCATCCGTCACAATGACACCCGTCCGTCACAATGGCACCCGTCCGTCACAATAAAACCCATCTTTCACGATGACACCCGTCGTCACAATGAAACCTGTCTGTCACAATGACACCCGTCTGTCTCAATGACATCCGTCCGTCATGATGACAACCGTCCATTACAATGACGACCGTCTGTCATGATGACATCTGTCACAATGAAGTCTATCTATCATGATGAAACCCGTCCATCACGATGAAACCCGTCCGTCACAATGACACCTGTCCATCACGATGAAGCCTGTCTGTCACCATGAAACCCGTTCATTACAATGACACCCATCCGTCATGATGAAGCCCGTCTGTCACAATGAAGCCCGTCCGTCAGGATGAAGCCCGTCCATTACAATGAAACCTGTCCATCACAGTGAACCCCGTTTGTCACGATGAAGTCCGTCCATCACGATGAAACCCGTCCATCACGATGACACCCGTCCTCACCATGACTCCTGTCTGTCCGCTGGTTGTCTTTCAAATGGGCGCGTTTGTTAAACACTAGTGTCACATCTTTGTCCCGATTGATCCTATTAACCACTTTTGGTAGGGGTAATAAAATTAAACAGAAAAGAGAGTTTCTACCTCTTCCACAATAATACCAGGTAGGGATCTGTTCTTTGCCGTCGCCCGTCGACCAATGGCACTAATCCAATCCATCTGAATAATCATGTGTCTGCGCAGTTTTCTGAAAATCTTTATGTAGAGGAAAATAACCATGATGGCGGGCAAGAAAAAAGAAATTACAGTTGATAGAATCAAATACTGCGGATCCGTTATCCAGCACATTTCGTCCTGGAATTTTTTTAAAAAATAATGATACATTCAAATATATCATAGTTGTAAAAATTGTCAAAATTATCATCATAAAACTAACATAGTTGAAAATTTTTGTCTAAATACTGGCATTTTAAAACTTATGTGAACTTGGTGCCTTTGCTATCTGTGTTTACTTTATAAATAGAAAAAAATAACTGTAGTAAAACCAAAAAATGGAGATGAAGCTAGACCATATTTTTAAAATAATTTTTATTTTACAACTCATATCCTAAAATAATATTCATCACTATTGTACTACATTATAAATTCATAGAGTTTTTCATTGGAAAACATATAACTATAAAAACTATTATTTATACTCACAGTTTATTGAATAGCATTATGCTACTTTTCCTTCTTCTGATATTTTAGTTTGTTTTTTCGAAAGAAATTTTTTGGCTATATATATTAAAAAAGTATAAAGTGCCTTACTTGCAATATATTATTTTCCATGATTACAGTCGCGCCCATAATAAAACTGATAATCCACATTATTACAATATATGGAAGAGACTTTGATCGCATGGAATGACGTTGGTAAGTTGTTGGAAAAATTATAGCAAAATACCTAAAAACTAAGCATATTAATATTAATATATATATACAAAAATATCCTTACAAAAGTTACAATACAAAATAGGATTCTTACAGAAACGGCTGGCTTTGCCAGCCGTTTTTGTAAGGGAAATGGCTAAAAGAGGGGCGATCACCCCCCTTTTTGGGGGGCGGTCGCCTCCCCCCCCCCCCGCCCCTTCCCCTAAATATGCTGCTGATATATATATATATATATATATATATATATATATATATATATATATATATATATATATATATATATATATATATATATATATATATATATATATATATATATAAATAAAATATATATACGCGTGACGAAATCCTATATACGCGCCTGATATATATATGCACCGCGCCAACCATTATTAGAGAAGTAAATTTTTTAATTCAGAACCATTTTCTTTTTCTTCTTTTTATTATTATTATTAGTATTGTTATTATTATTCCAATGCTCAATCCTTTAAAGAGATATTCCTCATTCGTTACTGATTGAACAAAAATAAACACAGCCTTATTTGAAAGAAGAAGAAATTACGCAACTTTCTTAGGAAACACTTTTTTTTCATTTAGGTCCTTATTATTGATTTATTGATCAAAATTAAAAATTTTAAAAAAATAGACAAATAAAAACTCCCAACCGCACAATAACAGCCTTTTGGCAACAATAAGGATTGCACAGAGCAGACAACGAACAGCCTTCATCGAAAACGCAAGAAAAAAAGAGAAGACGGTGCTCGGTTTTAATTGGTGGCCGAAACCGAACCAGTACCAGCGCCGTCTACTTCAGCCGCGCGGAAAACAGCGAAAACAACAAAGTACATTTTTTCATTCTTGCATTACTGATGACAAAATTAATTTAAAGTTTTATTAAAAAAATAATAAAATAATAATAAGTGTCGGTGACGCGGGAGTGCCACGCGGCGGTTTAGCCCCACAGCACCGTGCACACTATAATTAGAGAACGTTAAATTTTTAGTAATTTATGTTGATCTTCTTCTATTTATTATTATAATTCTAACGCTCATTATCATAAAATCAATATTCTTTCATCATTCACGTGGCGATTTAACCCTGTGGTACCACACCAACTATAATCAGAGAATCTGGATAAAATTTGTAATTTATGTTCATCATCTTCTTCTTCTAATTTTTTAATTCCAAAAAAATAATTGCAATCATCGGTGGCGCGGGAGGGCCCACTACGATTTAGCCCCACGGCACCGCGACAACTATAACTAGAGCACCTGCTAAATTTTGTAATTTATATTTATCACTTTTTTCTTCTTATTATTATTTATATTTCAAAAAATATAACTCCAATCATCGGTGGTGCCGCAGTGCCACACTGCAATTTAACTCACGGCACCGCCGTGCATTTGGTTTGAGCAGCTGCTTACTAAAAAAAAATTTATACCATACGATAATGATTTGTTTATACATTGATCTAATCACACAGCACTGTTGCAATTTTTTAGTTTGATGAAATGTCAATTGAAAAAATCAAACTCACAGCAATCTTTGACAAGCGCGAAATCGCCACTTTTTCAAAATTATAGATGTTTCTTACACATACAAATATAACTTTTTAATTGAAAAAGTGGCGATTTCACACTTTTCAAAGATTGCTGTGAGTATGATTTTTCAATTGATATTTCATCAAACTAAAAAAAATGCAACATTGCTGTTTGATTAGATCAATGTATAAACAAATCATTATCGTATGGTAGAAATTTTTATTTAGTGAGCAGTTGCCCAATGCAAATTTCCTATAATCCACATAATGTCCATCACAAACTAGTCCACATCTTTTCTGTCTTAACATACGCCCGGGGAAAAATCGCCCCATTTCCTGCTCTATTCTTAGAGCATTTTTCAAAACTAGTATATATATAATATATATATATATATATATATATATATCTATATATATATAAATATATATATATATATATAATTTTTTTAATGTTCTGGTTTAAAAGTATTAAAAGCTTAAAAATTAATATTAAAAAGTCCATTCCAAATTTTTAAATAGAAGCATTTCCTTTATATGAAACATCTAAAAAGTGGAAACCAATCGCGAAAGCAGCGCCGTAGCTACAAAGCAGCAAAAAACTAAAAGTCCCTAAACAATGTTTTTGTAATATTAAGAAGTATTTCAAAAATTTTAAAGGGAAGAAGTCTAGGTTTTGAACTAATAAATATTTGAAACAGTTGAAACTGTAAAATGTTTTTCGGAAAAGTTTTAACTGTTTCGACTAAACTTTACTTTTTTGTTAAGTTTCGGTTAAAATTTTTAATAAACGTTGAATTTTTAAAAACTAAGATGCTGACTAAAATGTTATTAAACCAAAACTAATAATAATATTTTTACGAATATTTAGATACAAAATTATGCAAGATTTTCGTCAGCACAATATAATAATAAAAGCATGTAAACTGGGACTTCTAAACTAGGAAACAAAGATTAGATTTTAGATTTAGGAAAAATCCCAAAAAAATTATCCCAATATTAAACGCCTAAATTTTTATCATTAGGAAGCATAGAAATCTTTAACCAAGAAATTTCTAAGAAAATAAAATAAGCCCTTCAAAAAAATTTAATTTACCAAAATACAACTCCAACCTGTCAATGCTTATAGCCACTAAATGAATAATAGACGCAGTTGTAAAGAGCACTTTGGTAGATTGATGAAATTGGCACCAGACTTTTTCAAGGCTCCAGTTGTTTCCATTTATCTAATACATATATTTCCACAGTAACATATACAGTTAAAAATAAATGTAAGTTCTACATAGAAACAACTGTTTCTTCAGTTATTTCATATTAGTAGTACAAGAATATACAAGACAAGAGAATGTCCGACTCTACACTAAATTTTTGACCACCATTTTGCTTGAAAAGTTGCATTTGCAATCTTTTTTGCGACTTTTCTAGCAAAAATCCGTCATTTTGTGCTAGTTTTCTCGCGCTGCCATTTTTAACACAGTGTTTTCTTGCAGTGGGAACTGCGACTTCTTTTGCAAACATTACTGGTTTATTCGCAATGCGATTTTGGCACTGCGGGTATGGCTGTACAACAAAAAATACAGACGCTGTTATCATTTGCAATGGAGTAAAACACTTTGAAACTTTTTTTAATTTATTTTAAAACGTCGGAAAGTTACTTTATTTTATTAATACTAAAAAGTTTCGACATCTTAACGTCAAAAAAACGAGTTTTACTTATTTGAACATAAAATTTTTGCCTTGCTTTGTTTTTATTTTTTTGTTGTGCAGTCAGACTCGCAGCGCTAAAATAATCGCAGTGCGAATAAAACAGTATTGAGTACAAAAAAGTCGTAGTCGCCAATGCAAGAAAACTAACACTGTTTTAAAAATCACAACGCGAGAAAACCAGCAGAAAATGGCGGATTTTTGCTAGAAAAGTCGCACAGACGTTTGCAAGTGCGACTTTTCTAGCAAAATTTTGGTCTTAGTGTACATTCGGACATTTTTTTGTGTTGTATATTCTTGGTAGTACCGTAGAAAGAATAAATATTTATTGGTAGTGGCTTGAAAGGTGCTTAATTAGCTTTTTTTCTTAATAAAATTTAATTTTTTGTTGTTCTGCATACAAGTTAAACACAAATCAGATATAGTTCGTGAATTTATTTACGTGATAACTGAAATATACTATAGTAAACCACAAAAAATTTCACCGTGCCGGTTGTTGTGGTATCACATCATTTTTTAGTTTTACGTAATAATAAAAAATCTAAGGTACACACTGATATAAGGATTTAGAATCGATGGAGCCTTGGGAACTTGGAGCCAAAAATAGGGAACTTGGAGCTGAAAAGGGGGAACTTGAAGCCGTAAGTTGGGAATAGGAGCCAAACATAAAAATCGCTAAAACTTGTACCTAAGCCTAAGCAAAGCTTTACTCTAACCGCAAACCAATTTTTTATTAAAGACCTTAAGTTCACATTGCTCGTGGCTCCAAGTTCCCAAAAATTTCCGATGGCTCCAAGTTCCATGATTGTGGGTGTAAAGACCTTGTACCGATATAAGTACCACACTAATCCGTTGCGCCGTTTTTAAGATCTTTCCCGTGATTTTTTCATCGCAAAAAACTTTCGACAAATTTAGACCATTGGGAGTTGAATAAAAAGTAGTGATTCTAAACTAATATTAAAAAAAATTTCCAAAAATAAATTATAAGGGTTCTATTTAAACAAACCGGGTTCGGCTGTATTTGGAGAAGATGCCAAAGGTTTCTTGTTTATTGTAACCAAGTGCTTTTATTCAACTTAAAATACATGAAACTCAATACTTTCCACGATACTATTCCGCACTTACTTTGACGTAAACACCGACAGGCATTACTAGCGTCCCCACCAACATATCCGAAACTGCCAAACTAGCGATGAACTTGTTGGTAGCCGTTGTTCGCAATTTTTTCTCAACCATCACAGCCATGAACACCATCATATTTCCGAAAATTGCCGTTAAAGCCAGTGGCAAAAGAAAAAGCCAAGCAAAATTGAACCTATCTTGAAGTGACTCCGTCTGGTTCATAGCTTACCATCTAAACTAGCGAAGGAGATAAAAATAAAAAGAAATATGCGGAGTTAAACCGCTATTGAGTGTCTTTGGGGAAATATAGATCTTAGAATGAAAATTAAAATGAAGGATATGTTTTTATGGAATTCTTTCAAATATTTCGAGAAAAACAGTTGCCATCATCAGTAAGATCTAAAAATACAAAAAAGTTGCAAACATAATCTTGTCGTGTTTATATTTTTTGTAATCTACTGATGCCGACAACTGTGTTTTTGAAACGTTTAAGTTAATTCAATCGGAAAGGATAATAAAACAATATGTAATAAAACAGTTTGGATAAATACTTAATGTTGATTAACCAAAGAATAAACGCTCTGTAATTAAGTTGCTTATTTTTGCGTTGAGCATGTAAGTATATCCGGCATTGTACGTTATGATTACTACAAAAAAGGCACATCATACTACATTATTGTAAATATCGTTCTGGATGCGGAGTATACTTACATGATCCGTGTTTTAACTACAAACTGCAATTATCATAAAAACAATTATGATAAAAAATAATAAAAAATATAAACACAATTCAAGGTAACATGATAACTAATCATAACACTTTTATTTTAAAATATATATTTACACAAACATAATTATGTACAAAGTGGTTGTCACCTCAGTGACTTGATATAATATAAATTTTTAACAAAACTGAGAGGAATGGCCCAATACCCAAAAACATGCCTTCTATTGTTTTTTTTTATAAAATATTTTTTATTAAACACATTTATTAGTAGGCGGAATTAAATGATAATTTTTGCACAAATAAAGCTAAGGTATCCAAAAGCTTAAGTTTTAAATTTTGTTCAATTCCACCAATTTTACCAATAAAGAATGAATCAAACTATTTTACCAACAAAAGTCTGTAACAGTTTGGGTTTTTTTTTAATTTTTGTATGTGTTGTGTTATATCATAGCGGGAAGACCAATTATTTAAAAAATCAAGTTATTGTTTAAATGGTTAAATAAGGGAATGGCAGCACTTTAAGCTTTAATCTTAATAATGATTTTACACTGTAATATTAGCATTTAATTTAAAATTTAGTTCCTGGGACCTATTTCATAAAAATTGCTTGCAATTAATTTAAAGCTGTAAATTATTAAACGCATATTTTTCTTTTGTATTTTTAAGTAAAAACTATATTAGTAAAATTACGTTTAGAATTTAAAAAAATTACTGTACATGTCTCTGAATTCCGTAAATTCCACAGTTACGTACGTATTTTTAATTAATAAAATAAGAAGAAATTAATTTTTTGCGTATTTATTATTATTAATAATTATTATTTATTAATTAACTAATAAATCCAATGCGTTTATTAATTTACAATTACAGAAATCTATATGAAATAGACCCTTGCTCGTTCATTAGGAGTTAGCATTGGAAAAACTTAAAAATTAATTTGTTGGCTTTTTGAGCTTTCTATTTGAAAAAATTTTATTATACTATAATATTTTATTACGACTATAATTGCAAATTGTTTTCCTAATTTGATTAACATTTGCGTGCTTAATTTTTTTTGGCTCGTTGAATTTTACCGAGTATTATAATAAAAAAACACCTGCACAATTTATTAATAGTTTATTATTATCGCAATTTGCTATTCTAGCGCCATGTTTACTTAATTAGAAAAAAAATCTTTAACCTTAATAAATGTACTGAGCCTTAGAATACACCCATACATAATGTAACTTAGTTTTTTATTTAATATAATAAGAAAGGTGAAAAAATAACAGGATAAAACCAAACTCAAACATTTTTTAAACATTTAAAAGAAAAAAAAACATTTGAAAAACTATAGGCACCTTGCACTGGAACTCTGTTTTAAAAAAGTATGCAATAAACATAGCGAGTTACCATAAGGGATAATTACCGTATCTCCTACTTATCTTTCGTAGTATGCAGATCAACCGGTCAGAATTTCGCGCACTTTCGATCGGTTGATTTGCATACTCAAAAGATAAGTAGGAGATACGGTAATTATCCATTATGGTGACTCGCTATGTTTATTGCATACTTCATGTATAAACCAAGTTCCAGTGCAAGGTGCCTATAAATAAACATTATAGATAACTAAATTTTAAATTAAATGCTACATATAATAATATTAAAGTATAAAATCATAATTAAAATTAAAGCCTAAAGTCCTGCACATTCCTTTATTTAATAATTTAAACAATAACTTAACTTTTTGACAATTAGTCTTCCCGCTAGAGTAAAGGACTTATATCAACTTCAGTTGCCAAACTTTATTTCATCATTAGATAAAAATATAAATTAATTGTTCTTAAAAACGAAAATTTTTTTTAAAAGAAAAGAAACATAATCACTAATTTTTAAGAACTCAAGTGATTTCATCTTTCGTTTAAAAATTTTTTACAAGAATTAACGATGTTTTCCACGCATGTGGGCAATATTCAAAAGTGCTACCTTATGTTTTAGTGAAAGTGCAAGATTTCGATGCAAGGTAGTGTTGTAAAAAGTTACTTTTACTTTTACTTAAAGTAATAAAAGTAACGGATTTTGGATTACTTTTACTTTTACTTGACTTCTGAAATTTCGAATACTTTTACTTTTACTCTTAAGGCTGGTTCATATTTATGTAAACACGTCCTTTGGACGAAGTCCAAAGGACGTTTTTACATACGTTTATACGCTGTATTTGTCCTTTGGACCTTGTCCAAAGGACATTTTTACATAAGTATGAACCAGCCTTTACTTGGATTTTCCACTGCAAATACTTAAAATAATTTAAGTAAAATTTAAGTAATTTCAATGTGGAGATTCCCTATGGGCTTGTTGTAAATTGAATGGCAGAAGATAATTTTTTGAGCCGCTAACATGCTAAAACCCTTTATTTTGACTAAAAACGTTATTAAAATGACAATTTATACATAAAATAAGCAAAAATTTTCAGAACTGAGCTATGGAGCTCCAAAAACCGGTGTATTGCTTTGTTTCAAAATTACTTTTATTATACTTTTACTCTTACTTTTACTTTTACTTTACTTAAATTAAAACTTTGACCATTATTTTTACTTTTAATTTTACTTAAATTAAAAAAATCACAAATTACTTTTACTTTTACTTTACTTAAGTCAAAGCTTTTCAATTACTTTTACTTTTACTTAAAATAAACCAAAATCAATACTTTTTACAACACTAGTGCAAGGTGCTTATCAAATTTTATAAAGTTATTTTTTGCCTTATATGACCGTCCATTACATTGTTTAAAATAGAATTTTGGAACACGGATAGTCTCTTCACACGAAGCAATCCATTCAGCCGATTCTAGCTAACCGTTTAAACTTGTGAAATCTAGTAATTAGTAATACACCTATTGTGTTGCGTTGTTATTGCATCTTAAAAACAGCGTTTGATGTACTTTCTACTATCGTTTTCTGGTGTTCTACAATTGTTGACTACAATATAAAGTTTTAACTTGCAATTTTAACTAGCGATTTTGCAGACAACCGCTAAAATAAACAATGTGTGCAAATACCTTTTTTTTACACATTTCCTTTACATTTAAAAATTTTATGTAATTTTGTTAGTTTAAGTTTTTTGTCAATTTCTGAGGATTGGTTTTTAAAACAATTTCTTAGACGTTATCGTTATTGTGGTAAAAATATGTTTTAAAACAACTAAGTGTTATGTCGTTAGCAAAATCTTAAACTATTGTACATTTTAAATGAGTATTGCAAGAATAAACTATCACTGCTAAACGGTATAATGTAATAAAAAATAATATCAAACACTGTATTAAAATTTCTAGAGTATAAATATTAAATATATAAAAAAGTGATATGTAGCGTAAAAATCTGTAAATAATGAACAAAGCAAAGTTTTTTGAAAAATTCTTTTAAATATATTTTAATATTAGTCCATGATAGCAAAACGACTTTCAGTATAAAACA
The DNA here is from genome assembly GCA_030248175.1 of Microlaimidae sp. YZB2_3. NCBI lineage: Eukaryota > Metazoa > Nematoda > Chromadorea > Desmodorida > Microlaimidae > Microlaimidae sp. YZB2_3. The sequence continues at coordinate 22,809 of JASAMX010026987.1, forward strand.
GTGGAGAAACAAGAAAATGAAACATGTCATTCAAAAACATTTTTTACTCAATAACTGGTTGTTGATAAACTAAAGATTTATTTTATACAACCTAATTCTTTTATTTTTGTTATTATGGAAAGTAAAGTATAATCAACCAGGAAATTTAATATTTTTTGTTTTATATTAAAATAACAAAATTAGTCATTCATTAAAACAGGACGCTAAATCCGAAATCAAAGCAAAGTTTTTAAATATCCTTGTAAAACGTATAAAAACTAAAATTAGGTTTATATGAATTACAGTAAACTAAAGATGAATTTCATTAAGGTGAAACTTTGGGATGAACAAGTGATCACGCACTTTTCGAGAGAATTAGAACATGCAGGAAAATAAGTGACGCTACTTAATAATTTATTGATTAAGATAAATGTCTTAAAATCGACCAACCTTAATGCTGACCAAGAAAATCTGTAACCTTAATTGTAAACCAAAATAATCTGTAAATAATGAACAAAGAAAAGTTTTTGAAAAATTCTTTTAAATATATTTTAATATTAGTCCCTGATAGCAAAACGACTTTTAGTATAAAACAGTTGAGAAACAAGAAAAAGAAACATGTCATTTAAAAACATTTTTTTATTCAATAACTGGTTGTTGATAAACTAAAAAGTTATTTTATACAACCTAATTCTCTTATTTTTGTTAATATGGAAAGTAAATTATAATCAACCAGGAAATTTAATATTTTCTGTTTTATAATAAAATAACAAAATTAGTCATTCATTAAAACAGGACGCTAAATTTGAAATCAAAACAAAGTTTTTTAAATATCCGTGTAAAACGTATAAAAACATACATTAGGTTCATATGAATTACAGTAAACTAAAGATGAATTCCATTAAGGTGAAACTTTGGGATGAAAAAGTGATCACGCATTTTTCCAGAGAATTAGAACATGCAGGAAAATAAATGACGCTACTTATTAATTTATTGATTAAAGTAAATGTCTTAAAATCGACTAACCTTAATGTTGACCACAGGCTGTTATTATTGCTATGCGCAAATATATCAAATAAACTGTGTATTGCTAGATAAATGATATGATTATGTATTTAGCCATAAAAAATAAATTTCATAATTTTACGCATGGCGAAAACAACACAAGTGTCCGAAACTAAAGCCTGACTGACTTTAAGTCAGTCACCCTGCATTATCACCAACGAATTTTTTTATTCTTCTTGGCTTGCGCTATAATTGTTATTTATTCTTGATTGGAAAGCAACCGCTTTATTTATTTACGGATTTAGTTTCAAAATAATTTTTTTAGCTTTTTACTGAATTTCAAATCCAAGTTTAAAGAAACTGTTCTCTCTGTTGGCGAAAGCAAAAAAAATCGTGAAACATGTTTGACAATATATCTCTTTTTGTAGATCCAAATTAATTTTTCAGACTGTTTAACACCAGACTTCTATTAGACTTGAAAATCTGGACGAATTTGAGCGGTCAAAAAGCATAAGCAAACAAGCTGTCAAAATAGCTAAACATCCAAACGTAGAAACAAGTAAAGAAAATAAGTTCCACTCAAAATTCAATGCCCCAAAAATTATGGTAAAAAAATTAAGTTCTAAACTTAAATCTTCATATCCGCCTTAATGATATAATATTAATTTTGATTATTATTTTATTATCAAAATTTCATTTTCTGAAATATGACTAATAAGCTAAAAATATAATAGTCAATAGTGCTGCAGGGAAGTGTCTTAAAACACCATGTGGTTTTCTAGGAAAAAAACAATATAGCACTAGTTGAAACCAACCGTATTTTTTAATAATACTAGTAGTTTGAAAAATCATACTTAATTAATGCATAAAGTTTAGAAACAGATTACACAGTAAATTTTTCAAAGGAACTGAACTAAATGAACTTGAAAGAACTGATATTCATTCAGGTTTCAAGTTACCGTGTTTTAGTTATTACGCAGTTCATTTATACTGTCAATCATACCTTTACATTTATATATAAATAAATAGTTAAAGTATATCGTATTATTAAAAATATACAAAGGTTTGCTAAATAAATTTTTAAGTTTGGCTTTCTATAATCAAAAAAATTTTAAAAATTAAAATCAAATACGGAGTTAGCAGGCCAAAAATTATTTTTAAAATAAAAATTTTCAGAAAATCATTATTTAATTATTGAAGTTTGCTTAAAAAACTTAAGCTCTAAAAATAATCACAACTTCATAATTGTTATATGAAATACGGAAAAAGACGTATTTTTACCTATTTTTACGCAAATAAAACTAAGAAAGGTGTAATAACGAGAAAATATCACGTAGTCTACCTAACCTTTTTTTAAATAAGAAATTTAAAACTTTATTAGCTCTATAACTTTAGCGCCTTGTTCGGCAAACTTATATATACATTTCAGAAGATTACAAAGTAGATTCGGTTCCGATTAATTTCATTCGATTTTAGCACAACTTTTCTTATTGAAACAAAATTAAATTTTGATCTAGGTGTTTCTTTTTATGTAATAGACTATATAATTTTATTTTTCTTCGTTTAAAAAACTGTAGCTTTATCGCCACTTTAGAAAATTTATGTAGATATAAAAAAACGCATTAATTTTTAAAAGGCAATGTTTTTTCATCTTCTTCTATAAACAAAAGAGAAAGAGTGGCAACCGCTTTGGCCAAAGTTTTTATATTTCGCAAGAAAACTCACGTAATGGCACAGAAGTTGACGGTATAAAATACAAACAAACCGTTTTTTAAGAAAAAAATTTTTTCTAAAACTTTTAGCTAAAATTTTTTTATTGAGGTACGAATAGGTAAAAAATTAATTTGAACTTGTAAATTAATAAAAACCCTAAGCATTGAATCATTAAAAACCTTGAATTTTTATTCTTCCAACAAAAATATTGACTTTCCGAATTTAACATTTTTGATAAACATAAAATTAAAAAAATGCCCCGGTGAATAATTCAATAGTTTTAAATAAATAAGTTCTTATTTACTTTTGTTAAGTATTATAATGTTCTTTTTTAATAATATATTTCAGAAATTGTTGAGATTTTCAGATGCTAATTTGATAATAAATTAATTGCCGCTTATTGCTTCAGTGTGTTTGTTTTGAAATATAGGTTTTAAACAAGTTTTTATTAGAATCACTCGTAAACCAAGCAAGGAACAGTATTAGAAGACTAAAAAAAAGACTACGTTTTTACATCAATGCGTTGTGCGCGTATAGTATTTTTTACTAAGGTTAAATTATACGTTGCTCAAACTCGTGGCTTTCACCTGAAATGGTCAAAAATTATTGTTTTTTTTTCCACGTTTTATTCAATCGATTAATCAATCAAAGTTTATTCAAAATAAACAAAAAACCATCATGTAAACATCGCTGTATTTCATCACTGCAGCAAAAAAAAATATTGCACTTAAAATAAAAAAAAAAGTTTTTATTAAATCGATCAGGGCGCGGCTCTCGAAACTTCCTCCGGTAGGTTGGAAGCAGGTAGGAGGACCTACTGTAAAGGCGGGTAGGTGGCAGAATTTAGGGTAACACTGCTATGTTAAAGCATATCAAGAGGAAGGTACATAGGAGGCAGCTAAATTTGCTTCTAAATTTTAAAAAAAGAAACAGGTGTAAAACGTAAAATGTAGAGTAGAGGCAGAAGGCAGCAAAATTTTCCATGGCGGCAGGTGAAAGACGTAAAAAACTGCCTTCTAAAATAAAAAGCTGCCTTCTAAAATGATGCAAACCATTTATATTAGGTTAATACTAAGGGTTTAGGGTCGATGGACCGGAGGGAACTTGAAGCCGAAAATAAAAATCGTTAAAACTATACCTAAGCCTAAGCGAACCCTAAAAAAAGGTCCAAAAATTTTCAAATGGATCCTAGTTCCCTACTTGTGGCTCCAAAGTCCCCGTACCATACTGAGCAAGTTTCGCAGTTTTTTCGCTTTTAAAACAAGTCTTTCTGAGTAATTTCTGATAATGTAAGCGAAATTCTTTCGCTGAAACTTTTTAATAATGTTTTAAAGTCCGCCGGCTGTTGCTATTTATTTTAGGAAAAAAATTGTTTACAGAATCCTTTTGGTTCTCAAGCGCAGGTATCTTACCACAAAAAACATTTGCTTTTGACGGTGGCTAATATAAAAAAACTTAATGCTTTTTAACCAGCTGGCCCGCGCCAACTGAAACGTTGTTTAAAAACTTTTTTGTGAATGTTTTGCAGGTGGTTTATATTGTCGTTACTATGGCAGAATAAGCCAAAATTCGTATAAAAATATATGCGATTGTCACTTATTTTAAATTACATACAGCACCTTATTAAATACAGAGTGAGTCATAGTTCGGTGTATTTTATAATGATTGTGGCTCATTTGGCTGTAGTGACGATATATATACCCTGATCTAAGAGTCAGCCTAAAAGCAAAACACTCCGAATCCGCGATGGAACCCGAATCCGGAATATCAGGAATATCAGGATTACGCGGAATATCAGGAATCCGAATCCGCGAGGTAACCACCGTTTAAGTGTGGGACGAAATAAAAGGCCCTAGATGAAAAACTAGATCTAATTAATGATTTTAAAAAAAATTAAATGGAAATTTGGAATTCAAAAAGCTATTAATTTTTAAACGAATGGGAAATTTAAGAAAAGGTTGCTTGCAGTTCAAGAAGAATGTTAAAAGTTAAAAACTTGAGAGCTCAAAATTTTGAATGCTGTTTCTATGAGGATTATAATAAGATCAAGGATTTACCTTCTACCGTTGACTTAAAAAAATTAACAATAATTACTGAAAGCTCCGTTTTGGTCCACAAAAGTTTTATTAGGAAGTGGGTCACCTTCACCTTCTGATAAAAACTACATGGTAATCACAATTTTTTGAACAAAAATAGATTCAGATTAAAATATAATTAGGCTATGTTTTTTTATCTGTGTGATGGTTTGTTTATATTAACTATCATGATCACAACATCTGCACTAATTATAGTTGCTTGTAATCTACGTCACATTTAATGATAGAAATTATAAATAAACTAGTTATAACTCTATCTGAGCGTTTAAAATTAATTAAGACCTGTGAACTTTTAAAATTTCCTGTTTGTTGTTTATATTTTTGCATTAAAACTTGGAACATCTGAGGAAAAATTTTTTGAGTACAGAGTGCCAAAAAATAGTATTTTTAGCCATTTTTTAGGATTAAAAACATTTTGGCAAAAAGTTATGGGATATAGAAAATAACCAAAAAACGATAAAAACTATTTTTGGCAGTGTACCGGTTTTAAAAGTATTTATGAGCAGTGTACTAGATTTTAGGGTCGACGGAGCCTAGGGAACTTGGAGCTGGAACTTGGAGCCAAAAATAGGGAACTTGGAGCCGTAAGTTGGGAACTTCGAACCAAAAATAAAAATCGCTAAAACGTGTATCTAAGCCTAAACGAAACCTTAATTTAAGCCCAAACCATTTTTTTCTGAAAGACTCCAAAATACAATTGCTCATGGCTCCAAGTTCCCAAAAATTTTCGATGGCTCCAAGTTCCCTGCTTGTGGCTTTAAAAACCCCGTACCGCATACCGATAAAAAGTTGAATTTAACCTACGTTCTGTGTCAAACAATTATATTGGTATATAGTTTTTTAACCTTGAGGCTCCATATAATTTAAAGTACCCTAGTCGTGAAAAGGTTAATTTTTACTAGTGATATTCCTACCTTCGAATATTTGCTTCTTAGTAAGCCATTAGAATTTGTTTTAACTTAAAATTATATTCTAAATTGTTTTAGTTGCATTTTAATACCATTTTTTTTATTTTTTTAATATCTTTTGAAAAAATTTTAATTTACAAATTTTTTTATAAAATAATTCATGGCATTACTCTTTAATTAGTCATGAAAATCAAAAAAAAAATAATAATAATAAGACACAGCTCTAGAGCTTCGACTTCGACCATCACTAATATGTACAATGCTTTTATTAAGTGTGAGTAAGGTGGGGGCTTAACTTTATTTTTTGTATTTACTTGGTCAAATGGATTTTTTAAAGTTAAAAGTTAATTTAAAATTTTTGATTTTTATTTTTGTATTAAACCTTAATTCTTAAAGTGAGATTGGAAAGTGCGTTCACAAAGTTTTAGTCACCTTAATTCTTTGGTTGAAAAACGGCGCAAAAAAACTGAACGTACTGCTCATTATTGCAATAAAAAATAAAGTTTAAACGTTTATTGAGTACATAGATATAAGACGTCTCGAATACTGATCATACTAAGCGATCAATCAGCTGCGCTGGACCCATGATTATGTAAATTAAACCACATTGTATGCAAATTATTTCATACGTGAGATTTATCCAGTGTATATTTTTCCATGTTTGGTATGATTCAAGAGCATACTATTAAATTAAAATTCTGAAATTATCATGATTAAGTTTCAATTATTTGTTTTAAGGTTTTGCTCAGGTTAACTAGGAGACTAAAGCCTAAATACCGTGGTGAAAGTTGTTAATAAATTATTTCATAATATTTCTATTGGTTTATTTGTTTTATTACGATAAAAAATCACTATCCTAGTTTTTGAAGTCGGGTTCTTCAACTACAAACTCCAGGCTTATGAAAACGGTATATTTTTAAGTTTTTATATAGTTATTTTTTTATTTCATTTCATTTCATGTCATTTGAATAATAATATTAAATGATTGAACCCTAAATGAAACGCAATTAAAATTTCTTTACCAACAAAATTATGATTTTAAGTAAAGCGCATTAAAGCTCTAATTTAGCAATTTTCACATTTAAAAAATTTTTAACAGTGAATGTACAAAAATGTTTTTACGCAATTTAACAGTAAGTTAAAAAAAAGTGGTATCAAAAAAATAAAGTTCATACCGAATAAAGCATACAGTGAATATCTCAAAGCGTTATAAAAGTTATAATGAACAGGCTTTATAATAAAGTCATTTAGCCGAGAGACATAATTAACTTTAGACTTTTTCATTAGACAACTAATAAAGGTAAATGAATTACTTATCGACATGAAACACAATTTATTTTCAATATAAACCTTTCGGCTATTAAAACTATTCTAAAAATCAATAGGATGCCTAAGATTAAATTTGATTATTTTAACCGGGCTGTAATTAATTCCGTAATAAACAAAACACAATATGCTACCGTAATCCCAAGTGAAGTTATCTTTTACATTGTATATTTTTTAAGTAGTATTTTTAAATATTTTTTAAATATGATAAATTGCATGAGAGCACCACGGAGCGATATAGCCCCGTGGCGTCGCGCCAACTATAAATTACAATAAATTTTAGAATTCATGTTCTTTTTTTTCTTTTTAATATTTCTATTCTTACACTCATATTTTAAAATCTATGTTGCTACTTTGTTAATTGATTAGCGATACAACTGGGCTCATTAAAAAGGACAAAAATTGCGTTACTTTTGTAGAAGCCACTTTTTATAATTATGTTCTTGATTTATTGATCAGATGTTTATTTCTGTAATAGTACGTACGTTCAGCAGTTTTTGCGGCGGTTTTCCAACAAAAAACTAAGATATTTCGACAGTTCTGAAGGCTTTTTTTACCAAACCGTATTCAAATTATTCCTTACGTTACATTGGTGAATCAGAAAATGTAATTTTAAAATTGATTCATCATTTACTTCTATTTTTTTCTTTTTTTATTAATATTATAAACAATTTTTAAAGAAAAAGGGACGCGAATGAAAATTGAAAACGAAATATTTGTTGAAGCTGGAACACAAAACAAAAGCTTTAAACAGAAACACCACGCGTGGAAAAATGCAAAAAACTAAGTCGTTAATTACCCAAGTTCAAAATTCAAATTAATTATACTTATATTTTTTCTTTTAATTATTATTATTAGCAATTGATTGCTATTAGAATGTTATGTTATACAGTAGCTGAGACTCTAAATAATTAAGTCTGATTTTTAAGATTCAATTTTAAAAAAGTGTAGGACTACCTATAAAAATTGCTCCAAAAAAATAGCAAAAAAGGGGCGCAATTTCTCCCGGACGTATGTTTAGACCATAAAAATGTAGACTAGTCCAAGGCAGACGTATGTTGACTTAGTAAATTAGCATCTGGCATCTGCAGTTTAATACAAAATAAAAAGACTAGACCATATTAATAATGGTTTCTTTTTATTCTGTAAACCAATCACACAATCAAGTGGTAGTTTCTTCATGGAGAATCACGACGGTTAATTCAATGTACACAAAGGTCTTGAGAAGAAATCAAAGTAATTTGTATATGACGTTGGTTAACAAAAAAACACCATCATGATACACACAAATAACATTAATATAAAACAATTTTGGTAAAAAAACCAGCTGATTGTATATCTTTTTCTCATTTTTCTCTTATATACAAATTATTTTCAATTCTTCTCGAGACCTTTGTGTACATTTAATTAACCGTCATGATTCCCCATAGTCAAAGGGAAGGCAATTAAAAAAATCATGTTCGCAGAATTTTTGACCGTCGCAAAATCACCACTTTTTTAAATCTATAGTTGTTTATAATACATACAATTAAAACCTTTTAATTTATAAAGTGGCGAATTTGTGATGGTCGAAAATTGCCGTGAGTTGAATTTTTTCAATGGCCTTTTCCTCCTACCAACTGGGTTGTGTAATTGGTTCACTGAATAGAAAAATTATTATTCATATGGTGTACCTTTTTTATTTTGTAATCGACTGAAGATGCCAAATTCTAATTTCTACAGTCCACATAAGTCTAAATTAAACTAATCCACATTTTTTCTGTCTAAACATACCCACAGGAAAAATCGCCCCTTTTTTCTGCTCTATTCTGAAAGCATATTTCATAGCTAGTATGAATAATAATACCATTATCAGTTTTACTAAAAGCAATTATTAGTAGCATTTTTTTCTCCTGGTGCTCCTTCCTATTAACACCGTAACAAAATTATCTGCCCTTTATCCTTCCTCGAAATAAAATGTTGCAGATTAAAAGACTTTCACTCATTTAAATTTTACAAAAAATTAAAAAAATAATTATGCATATTTTTAATATCATCCAACGGTTTTGCTTGTTAGTTTAACATATTACACAGAGTTTTTTGTTTCGTTGGCCCCAAGAATTTAAACAACAAAAAAAAAACATCGGCGACATAAACGATAGCTAAAAGCCAAAGATTACCTAAAAACTTAAAACAATTTTTCTTATTGTCTTTAATGTTTAGGTTTTTTGAGAAAATTGATTAAAACGGTTTAAATTTTTATTTCATGGTGATGAGTACACAAACCCATAAATTTAATATTTTATCAGCTTTTTTGGAAACTTTCCGCATTGAAAAATTATAACTGAAAAAAAAAACAAATTGATTGAAAACTGAATATAAACAGCTTTCTTTGAATTTAATGGCCTTTTGGTTAAAAAATAACATAAATATCAGATTTTAGGACTTGATAAATATACTCAGGATATTGAGTGTTTTCAAACATGTGATATTCACTTAATTTGTAATAGTAAACAAAACAAGGTTACACACGTATTCCTAAAAACACAAAGCGGTGATATGAACTTTAAAACAATAATTTAAAATCTTAATTTTTCTATTTTCTATCACATGAAATGTAATTAGTAGTCCTGACGACCGACTTTGATTAGAAGAAATAATCATTGTCTTTTGCTTTTATGATACATTGTTACATTATTAAAACAAATTAGCAACATTTTGATACCTATGACTTTGTTTAAAGCTATAATTACACATTAGATACTGCAAAAAAATCTAGCAAATTTAAAATTATTGCCTAATTTAAACATTTTTTCCAGATTAATAATCGTGTCAATATTTTTTTAGACTAACTCTTGTTTAGACATTTGTTTTGCTTGATCGCAGAGACCAGAGAGCCAAGAAACCATAAGTTGTGTAAATTTTTTATATGGCTTTGACAGCAAAAAAAATATAGAAGTGGACAATTAAAAAAGTATAAATGTAAATTTTTATGTTATTTTTTAAATTCTACACCATTTAATTGAAAAGCAAAAATGTTTTGCGTTTACTGTGAATATAATAGTTTTATGTGACCGAGAAAACATTCATTTAATGTTTTTATTATTTTGAAAAATCAAAAAGTATAACATATCATTAAACCAATTTATGACCATGATAAAAATTTAGTAATAGTCTTTTCCTTTAAAACTATCTTTTTAGCTCTGAAAATCAGTTTAACTTTGGACAAAGTTAAGTACCTACTGTCTACACTTAACAAAACCTTCTTTTGACCCATTCCCATGATTGTCTTTTCCCAGTTACAAACGTAAAACCTTCGTATTATCGCGGTAAAAACTTGGTTTCGCGATGGTGATATCGGAATTTAATTATTATAATAAGTAAATTTTACCACCGCCGACTCTACGTATTACCTGGGTCGTACCTAGGTCGTACGCGATACTTTTGGGTCTGATTAATGTTCTGTTAACGAGCAAATTGAAATAGTTAAAACTGTGCAGTAGCACTATAGTTGAATTATATCTGGCTGACGATGAAAATTAAAATGCATCCATGAGAGGACCAATTGTGCGGTAATGACGTTTTAAAAAAAAACAAAGAACGCAGATTTTTTTTAATTCCACATTTTCACAAAATAAACAAAAAATAACCAACTTTAGCCCTTAAAAAATTTGCATTTAAGTTCCAAGTTAAATAATTTAATAAATAATTATTAAAATATAGTTTTAATCTTTGTTATTAATCCACTTTGGTGAAAAACTTTGAATGTTTTTGTAGTTAAATAATCGATTCAATACTGCAAATATTGCGGTCAGCTAGATTTTATTTACCTATAGGTTAATTCTAATTACAAACAGTGTATTAGGTACGATCTAGGTGATGCGTAGAGTTTACCGCGGTAAAATTTGCGCATATCAATGATTAGACAAAAATACTGCCACCGTGAAACAATGGTTTCACCGTGGTAATACGAAGATCTCACGACTGTCACTGGGGAAAACGCAATCGCAAAAAGGACTAAAATATTTTAAAAAATAAAGACAATATTAAATGACTGATGTTAATAATATTTCACTGAATGAAAGACTAAATTGCCAAGCTTAAGTTCAATTTATTGTGTTTTTAAAAAATAATTATGTAGATGAAAAAGACCATTTTTCTAAAAAAATCAGTTTCGTATAAACAAAGGGTATTTTTGGCTGGGTTACTCTTACACACTATATACTCATTTCTTATGGATTAAAATTTCAGTAAGTTACATTTTTTAAGAAGTATAACTTATATTTAAATATAAGTTTTCTAATGAAAATTAAGGGTTGATCAAAAAACATACCATCATACTAAAATAACATACCGTAACTCTCAGCGATTCCCTTATGGAAAAAACTTGTTTAATTTATTAGTGATTAAAATTGAACCAATTTTAAATTCAAGTTTTGTCTACCTTAAGTAGAATGATGCAAAAATTTTATCGAAATATGTTTATTATTAACAAAATCAATTTCGTTTCTGCACTTTAAATTGATAAAAAATTTTTATTTTTTTACAAGGTTTTTGCTTCATTATAAACAAAAATTGTTAGCTCATCAAAACATAATCCACCAACGATTAAACCAAGGTGAAAAACTCGCTTAACTCAAAAGAAAACGCAATTTTAAAGGCTTGAAATAAAAGCGATTAAAGAGAACGAAACTTTCACCAAGCAATAAATGTTTCGCTACCAGTTGAAGTTAAACGAATGAAAAAAGAATTCAAAGTTGAAACGAAAAAGTTATTTCGAGATAGTTGCGAGCGTCATTCTCAATCCTCGTTCGATAGTTTCAAGCGTCAGCATGAAACCGCAATATGCGTTCGTCTGGCCAAGACGCGTGAAGTCAATAAAAATGTTTTGATATATCGGTAGTCTTTTTTATAGGCATGTGTTTAGAATTCAAATGCAAACAATATGCCCACAAATTTCTGTTCTAGTAAATTATAAATAAAGGTGTTAAATTTATCCTTTACAAAAACTAAGAAAAAATTTAGTATTAGAGATCATAAATTTAAAAAAAAATCGATTCAATATTTTATGTAAAGAAATGAATTAGGTATTTTTAGCGCTTACAGCCTTGTAGCTAAAATTTAGCAGAATTTTATTAGTCTAGAAAAAATGGCTATATTTCTTTTATCATGAGGTCATATATTCTATTTTAATTGCTGTTTTTTATTCAAGGAACTTTCCAATTTGAGGAAAATAACGAAAGATTTTTGCTTTTTTGTAATTTTTTAATAAAAACCCACGTTTGATTGTATTATTATTTTCACGCAATTATCATCGCCTATTAACTAATTTCGTTGATTCAAATAAACCCCAAAAAAACTATAAATTTCATTTTCTACAGTGGTGTCTATAATCCGACTAGTGTACAACCCACAGCTTATTCCAAATTTATAAAAACTCTAGACTAGAAACTATGTTAATTAAATTACTGCATGCTTCGCAATAGCTTTTTTTAATTTTTTTATTAATTTTTCTCCGTTCTTTAATTTTTCTTACCGCTTGCGCCCTGCGCCTTTTCTTAAAAAGATAATCTTATCATTAAGTATTACTTTATCTTGCTGTAAATATCTAATTAACTATTTTTAGTCTGGATTTATCTATAAATGAAAAAATTTACTAAGACAATAATGAAATTAGTGACATTTTTTTACATTGTTTTTATTACCTCGATTTATTTTTAAAAATAATAAATTGCTGCTGCTTATTACCGTATCTTAAACATTTATCAGTGTTAACCTGAGTAACATTTGGTGGTGGTACCATGTGGTCTATAAATAGCTATCTTATGCTATGCTTCAGTACTATCTCATTGGGTTTTTTTGAAGCTGAATATTCCAATTAAAATTAGTAATATTTTCTCAAAATATAGCTCAGTAAATCTGAAACTTGAAGAAGGAATTTTATTTTTGGCGCCCAATCACCACAAGGTCGTAACCTTTTGTTTACGCAAATAGGGCTCGGTTTGTAAAATAAAGATAAAACAAATATAGGAGGAATAAAACAAATAAATAGGCACGGAATGTGATAAAGGTAATACTTAGACCAAATATCATGCTTTTTTTACTATAGGATTAGGTTCGTTGGGAGTTTTCGTTTTTGATTAACTTCCAGCTCAACATAAATAAGAAAAAGTGTATTTTTTTTAAAAGTCAGGTTTGTCAACGGGCCGGCCGGACCGTAACTTTTAGTCTTATTAACGGTCCGGGTTAAGCCAGACCGGGATTTTAAATAATCGCGTGCCGCGGCAGAAATTTTTTTAAAACAAAAAATAATATTAAAATGATAAAAAAATACGGGTTCGTCCTGTGGGCGGGCCAGGCTAGACCGTCAAAAGCTCTTCCAATTAGGCGCGGCGTTGTTTTGAAACGTTTAGGCCGAAAATTGAGATAAAACAAAAAATTCATTATAAATCCAGAAAAAAAACTTGAATGAATCACATTAGATTTGTATTGTATTCAATATCTTCTATGCAAATAATTTAAAACAACACAAAACCATTTGTTTTTAGATGCAGTTTCATGATAATTGTATTATCTGCCTAAATATGTTGTTTTTGTCATTTCTAACAAATTACTTACGATGATTTAACTACAAATTTAAATTGACCAACTTGTGATGAAATGTATTGCAAATTTGATATTTTCATTAAAATTTCCAAAAAAATGTTTAAGTTCAAAGTCATTTATTGGGTAGCTGTGAACTGGAAGCTTTAAGTCTTAAGTCCTAAGGAAAAACGCTTAAGTCTTAAGTTTTAAGTCATAACTGATAAGTAGCAGCTGTGAATTGCCCTTTAGAATTTTGCACAAGAATTTTAATTTCCTTTGCGTTTGCATGGCTGTACCCACCGGCTACAATATTTCGGGAATGTTCGACACACAAAGTGGATTAAATTGATGTATATTAATTTAATTTTAATCTTTAGTTACATTGAACTACTTTAGTTTAGTTTCTACAAAAAGGCGTTTTGCCCAGTAGTTTGCTAGCGAAAAGGTAAAGGAAATACAGCATTAATCGTTGTCCTATTTTTAATTAAAATTAAGCAAGTTTATGAATTTAATCAATTTAACATGGCAAGATGTTTGCCAAACTTTCATTTTGGCTTGATATCCAACAAATAATTTGCGTCAAGTTATCGCCCTCAGTAGTTTTTTAATTAAAATTAAGCACGTATACTAATCTACCCATTTAAACATAGCAGATCAAGATTTTGACCAATCATGTACTTTGGCTCGAAATCCATCCATGTAGCCAATTCGCATCAATTTTTTTATGTTGTTTAATTAAATTAAACGCGTATATTAATTTAATAAGTTATACATAGCAAGATTCTGGTCAACCTTGCAGTTTGTCTTCAATTCATTGGACCTGTGACGACCCATAACTGGAGGCGAGATAAGATGACAATTTTTTTGGAGACAGTAGAAAATACCTGTACCCAAATTCGAGCCCAGGTCTCCTTTCTTTGAGTTCCAGGCCTGTTCATTTTAATCCGGCGCGCTACCACTGCACCATACTGGCTGATTGTGATTTACTTTACAGCGTCTCTTATACTCGCCAGTAGAAGGAACGTTCAACATCACACGTTTCCACCCAAGAAGAAGCTGCTCTCAGCAAGATTCTTAAACAACCGTCTTGGGTTCAAACCGCTCACCTTAGCATCTCCTAGGTATGCTTTTTCTAATAAGGCGCGGTACGAGTACCACTTGTGACGACTTATAATTGGAGGCGAGATAAGATCACGTTCTTATACCCATATGTGCTGATTGTGATTTACTTTACGGCGTTTATTAAACTTGCCAGTAGTTGTGAGTTATCATTTTGGGAAGGGACGTTCAACGTCACAGACCCCATTTGCATCCAATCGTTGCCGTGTTTTTTCTAAAACTAAACACATATACTAATTTGGTAATTTAAACATAGAGAAATGTTGGAAATCTTTGCAGTTTGACTTAAAATACATGCAACTGGTTTGAATTAAACATTTACTCCACTTGCTTTAAATAAGGAACTTTTATAATATTGTATGTAATTTTAAGCAATAAAATCTGGGCCCCAAATTTTCACTTTACGTTAAATTTAGCAATTTGCAATTTACGGTGTAAATTGAATTGGTTTTTTTTGTTCAGGAATTCAAAAGTAAGACAAACATGTTACGATTTAAGCAATACAAACTGGGCTAAAATAATTACGGACTCTTGTAGCGTACATAGATGAATTATACACAGCATTACTTAATATTAACTAGCAATGCATTTCAAAATATGTTGCCACTAAAACTGTTGTAATAATAAAACCGTATTATGCTTCGCACTTAAAACGTTTGAGATTAATAAAAAAAGATTATATAAAAAGTCTCAGTTATCTGCTAGAAATTATAATTTATATAGGAATACTTGTTAAACTTACAATTCGGCACTAAAACGCTTTTTTGTTAATAAGGAACTCAAAATAATTAATAGCGGAAATCTAAGATCTTTTTACAAATTTGTCGGTTCAAATATATAAAAGGACAAAAATCAAAAACCGGGGCACTAAAAAACAAACAGAAGAATTTAGGTATTGATAATGATTTAAAAATGTAAGTTGTTTAATGAGTTTTTTGCGTCGGTTTATATAATTCATAATGGGGTAATACCAGAAGACTTTCCAGATAGGGTTCCTAAACATATCGGAATTAACACGGTGCTTTTTCTAGTTAATACAATAGCCAAAAATTAGCTAAATTGTCTTCCAAATTTACCTCAGGGCCTGATGGAATCTTTTCGTATTACCTTAAACAAATCAGTAGAGTGATTGCTATCTCGTTAGCACGAATAATTGAAATATCAATGCAGGAAAAAAGACAACCTTTCGTCTGAAAAAATGCGAACCTCATTCTCATTTTAGAATGGGTCTTTCTTGCTATACTCAAAAATTATGGAACCAATTATTTATGACTCTATTATTGATTATCTACGTAAGAATAATTTACTAAACAAGGATCAATTTTTATTCCTAGCCTTTAGATCTGAAGGGTTACAATTACGTATTGCTCTCAAAGAATGGGTAGACGCCCTTGATGACAGAAAACAAGTAGACTGCATATATATTGATTATGCTAAAGCCTTTGACAGTGTTGTTCACTCTAAACTAGTAAAAAAATTAAAGGCTTACGGCATCCGTTACGAGTTACTTGCATGGCTTAAAAGTTTTCTGTCTGACAGGCGCCAAAAAGTTATCATTGAGGACAGTTCGTCTGATTATGCAAACGTATCAAGTGGTGTTATTCAAGGGTCTGTCTTAGGTCCGTTGTTGTTTACTATTTACATTAATGACATGTCCGAATGCTTAGTAGATCGCACAAAAATTAAACTTTTCGCAGATGACGCAGAAATATATCAAGTTATTGCTTCAGCTAAAAACAAACGCGAGTTTGACGAATCTCTTGCAAATTTTTGTCTTTGGTCATCTGACTGGCAGCTGAATATAGCCTTTAATAAATGTCACTACCTTTCGTTGGGAAAATCAACCGATACTACTAAGCATTCGCTGGCTTCTTATGATATTGAGAAAGTAGAATATGTAAAAGACTTAGAAGTTATGATATCGAACTTAAAAAGTGAAACCCACTGCGTATATAATACTGCAAAAGCACAACTACATGCTCATTAATTTTTTTAAAACATTTCAAAGCTATGATATGTCAGCTTTGCGTAAAACTTACATATCATTTGTGCGGTCTCTTCTTGAAACTGAAACTTTTGTTTGGAACCCACATCTCAAAGAAGATAAAATACGCATTGAAAAAGTCCAAAGGACTTTTACTCGCAGGTTATACAGCGACTTTCACTCACAGGTTATACAGCAGACGTGGGTTTCCTCATGTTAATTACGAATTACGCTTAGTTGAGCTGGTACTAGAATCATTAGAGTCTAGGCGTGTTAAAAATGATCTTATTATGTGTTATAGGATTTTAAACAATCTAAGGCTAAAGTCTTTGCCGAGATAGAATGTTTTAACAAATGCAATATTATTAATAGAAAACGTATTTTTCGTTAACATTACAATGTGAAAAACTTTGCCGATATTCTTCATTCTTTATTCATGGTTGATAAATTGAATTTTAAAATTAAATAAAAAAAAGTTAAGGCCGGTTCACACCGGAGTGGCAGCTGATAACTGATAGTGAACGCGCGCGTTTACATCATTAGACTCTCATTGTTGCTGCGGTGTAAACTGTGTGCACTATGCGTCACTTATCAGCTGACACTCCGGTGTGAACCGGTCCTTAGAGTCTTAGCTACGCAAATAAATTTCGAATAGTACTCGATCATTAGTACGAATTTAAAAATTATGTTGTCTACAATTTTAATTTTAAGTTTGGACACTTAAAAAAGTGGCTCCTAAAAAAATTATTGCGCGAGTTTTTACCCTTTCCAAAGAACTCATGTTTATTTTTGATCAGTCAGTAACAACAAAGGAATATCGGTTTTAAAATATAAGCATTTAAGAAAACCTATTAATTATAAGGAGAACAGGGACATGAATTACATAATTTATCGAAGTTTTCTAATTATAGTGGGCCCGGTGCTGCGGGGCTTAATCGTCGTGTGGCGCTCCTGTGCCACTGGTAATTTAATTATATATTTTAAAATAAAAAAAAGAAATCGAAAATTAATTTTGAAAAATACGCACGTTTTCTAATTATAGTTGGAGCAATGGAATGGTGCTAAATTGCCGCACTAGCAAGGATTGCAGTTATATTTTTGAAATAAAAATAATAATGAGAAGAAGAAAATGAACATCAATTACAAAACTTACCTTCGTTCTCTAATTATAGTTGGAACGGTGCCGTGGGCTACATTGTTGTGTGGCGCTCCAGTACCCCCTAATGATTGCAATTATTTTTTTAAAATAAAAAATCAGCAGAAAAAGAAGGTGAACATGAATTACAAATTTTATTTTATCCACGTTCTCTGATTATAGTTGGTGCGGTGCCGCGGGGTTAAATCGCCGCACGAACGATAAAGAAATATCGATTTTAACATAATGATCGTTCAAATAATAGTAATAAAAATAAGTAGAAAAGATAAACATGAATTACAAAATTTTCCTAACTTTGGTTAACTATGGCTGGCGCGGCGCTGTGGGGCTAAGCTGCCGCTTGGTATTCCGCACCACCGATAATTGCAATCTTTTTTTTTGAAATAAAACTTTTAATTAATTTTTTCATGAGTAAATCAAGAATTAACAAAATATATTTTTTGACTTTTCCCGCGCGGTTGAAGTAGATGGCGCTGTGCGGTTTCCGCCACCAATAGCAAGCGAGCACAGCTGTCTGCTTTTATTGTGCAGTTCCTATGAGGAGCTGTCTGCTGTCTGCTCTGTACAATCCTTATTGTTTCCAAAAGGCTGTTAATGTGCGGTTATGAGTTTTTATTTTGCTATTTTTGAATTCATTATGTTGATCAATAAATCGATAACAAGGACCTAAATTAAAAAACGTGGCTCCTAAGAAAGTTGCGTAATTATTTCTTCTTTTCAAGGAGCCCATTTTTATTTTTGATCAATCAGTAACCAAAGAGCAATATCGATTTTAAGAATTGAGCGTTGGAACAATAATTATAAGAAGAAGAAGAAGAAGAAGAAGAAGGAGATAAACATTTTAAAACAACAATTTCAAAATTTACCCACGTTCTTCAATTATAGATGGCGCGGCGTCGTAGGGCTAAATCGCCCCGTGGCTTCGATGGCGCTCCCGCGTCACCTATGATATATATTTAGAATTTATAGTTTCGATCAAATATGTATGGGTACATTAAATATGTATGTTTTATAGATACATTTGTATAATTCTTGAATAGCGCATAATTATGTTCAAAAATAGGGTTTTCCAAGTTACAGAAACTTGAACTTCCCATTCGAATACAAAAGAGATTTCTTTTATATCATTCATTTTGTACTTTAGAAAAAAACGCGGCTCTATGTGAAGTGAATGTGAATCAAGAATGTTACAGAAAGTTTGCGAAAAAACCGCCATTTTCCTCTAATATTGGACCTGAAAAGTTAAAGGAATCTTTTCTAGACGAAGCTACTAAAGCAGCGCTTTCAGCGCTTGGAGGGTTGACAATTCCAGCCGGGGAAAACTACCCATCAATTACAATTCCTGAAGCTTCAAATGAAAAATCCAATGAAGAAACACTACCAAGTCAAATGCAATTACTGCCAGTGCAAGTACTACAGAAGGCTTTAAATGAAGGAGATCTAAGTGGTCCAGCGCTGCCAAAACCCGTTATGAATCAAATTATGAAGTTTTTGCGCCAGCAAAAAATTCTCAACTGGCCGAGAAGGTTACGGCTGAGTACATAATGTTATTGTTTGCTTAACACTTAGTTTTATTACATGTTGAACTTTTAATTGTAATGTTTTTGTGAGTTTTTATTTTATGTGAGTTTGATTGTGTTTACATGTTTCAGTATATCAATATATATAGAAACCAAAATATTATGAAAACGAAATGATATGACACAAATTATTAAATTAATAATTAAAAAAGCAGATCGTTTATTATTTTACTAATTTAGTTATTTTAAAGAACAACTCAAATTAAACACATCAAGTTGTACCTTTTGATAACTCCTTACCGTGATCACCTTTTCCCCGGTTTCCACGGTGAAACTTTTCTACCACCGCGGTGACTGCAATGTGGTGCGTCAACTTCTACATATCACCTAGTAGGTCGTTCCTACGTGGTACGTAATAATCTATGCGTCATTAAACTTGCATATTTGCTATTGTACCCGTTGTAACCATTCCAATTTCCTCGCTCACTGTATATTAATCACGCATAAAGTATTACGTAAAACCTGGTGTTTACTGCGTTGAAGTTTACATACCACAATGGTTAGACAAAGATACTACCACCGTGAAACGAAGGTTTCACCTCGGCAGTAGGATGGTTTGGCGTCGTAATCTTGAAAAAGCAATCATGGGAACGGGTTAAATTTAATTTAGATCATTTCTTTCTTTTAAATTATTTTTGATCAAAATTAAGGAAATCATTTGTATTGTAAACATAACACAAAATAGTAAAATTCTAAAAAAATGCCTACTCTGGATTTGTTTAAATATGCGGAATAAATTTTTAATTAATTCTTAACATTTTCTTTAAAAATTACACAAAACAGTAAAAAAAATTAAAGATGTTGTCTACAGAGTTGTTGTTTCGGACAAAAAAATTATATAAAACGTTTAGATAAGTTTCTTATTTTAGTGCAGCAGCCGTATAGTTAGAAGATGGAAACATTAATTTGCCGGTACTGGGTTTTAATATCTGCTAGTAGGTTATTTTTGTTTTTTTATTGGTTCCCCCTCCCTCCTTTTTAGGTTGTATTTTAAATATTTATGTCTAGTGTCAGTTCTTAATGTATATTTTGTTTGTCTAAAAATATTGAAACAGATAGCAAAAAATTATTTCAAAGCAACTGAACTCCATCTTTAAACCAAAATCAAAAATTCTTAATTTTTATTCTTTGTTTTGATTTGCCAGTTCAAAATTCTGAGAAGTTTTTTTAAATTCTTTGTGTTTTTGTATTTATTTTTTTGCGACTTAAAACAAATGTGTATTTATAGCTTCTTTTAAAAAAATACTACGCACTTCTTTGATTGCTTTAACGTAAGTTGTGCAAAAATGTTTCAATGCTATTAATTACTAATATTTTTGTTTTATTTCTTAACAATTGTTTTAACAAACCTATTTCGTAAAAATTTGTTTTAAAATCTGTATTATTTTTTAACTCCCATCTTTTGAAAAATTCAAACAAAAAAAATTATTTGTGTGCCAAAAACCTTAAAATTTAATAAGTTTATAAGTCTAAAAGGCATGTGTTTGCTTAATATTCTTTAGACTGAATAACTTAATTTCTCCTGGACAGACCTGCGGTCCAAACTGGATTTGGTGATGCACGCTGCTGGAAACCGCTGCGACATACCTTTATTATATTATTTACATTTGCTATTATCCACCTTTATTGTCAATTGTTCAATTATATGTTTTAGAATGACTGAATATAATTTTAGTTTACCTTCCTCCAAGCTACTCTACCTCCCTTAATTGAAAACATAACAATAATTTTTTTTAAAAAACCATGGAAGGTATTATATTTTTAAAATGGAAATGAAATATGCATTTTTTACAATTACAAAAAGAACATAATTTTTTTCAAATAAGTAAAAGCTTTCCAAAAAATAACCAAAAACAAACCTTTCTGGAATTTAAAAATAATAAAATTATGTGATGTCAAATTTCAAATTAAAATAATAAATTCAACAAAAATAACACATGTCCAGAAATGAATTGAAAAAAGTTTTTGTTGTACCGGTAATTTTCCAATTGGCAATTAGAAAATTAGTGTTCGACGTACCTAGGATGGCACAATAAAAGTTTTGTCAAAAACAGGTAAAATCCAAATTCTCCGTCTTATCATTTTTTAAAGAGTACAATCAGCTTTTCCAAAGTTTTAAAAATACCTGCTTAACCTGGTTCAGCCAGGCGAGTCGCGTCAAAAATCACGGCTTCACACAATCGTTTAAAACTCTATTATCTAGCCCTGTGGTATAAAAATCCACCAAAACCTTTTGGAATATTTTAACTTTGATTTTTAATTCCATTGTTATAACAAGCTATACTTGCATTTATTAGGTTTTAAATTAAGATTTTTTTTGTGGTGAAATAAGTGCAATAAATAATAAGATATGGAGTTCCTAGAGCTTTGAAAAATGCTCTAAGGAAAAGGGGCGGTTTCACCTCTGGCGTGCGTTTAGACAAAAATGAGGTAGAATGAAAGAAAGCCCAACGTGGATGTTGTAGTTGTTCAAGTGTTATAAAAATATGGGGCCTTATAATGACGAAATAAAACGAGTTTATTGAAATCGTGATTATTATAAATTATAATAAATTACTTTGTTTATTCTGCTACATTTAAGTCCAGGAAAAAAATTGCCGTGGGCTTGATTTCAATCTCACTTCATTCGATTCCTGCTTTAATTCAGTTCCACTTTATTTGAGTCTCGCTTCATTTTAGTCCCGCTTCATTTGAGTCCTGGCAGAAAATACGTCCATAAACATTTACTTTGTTTCAGCATACAGGCATATTTTCTTACACAATATATTTGCATAAATAAAAAAATGATTTAATCGCCTAAATTTTTATTTTTTTTTTCAAAGTCCCCTGACGCTATGTATTATGTAATGTGAGCAATAAACAATTAGCGTATGTTCAAGAAGAAATTTTGAAATCCAATGCGCCCAAAAAGATTATAAAAAGCTTATTGGTTTTTTTTTTATTCATAATGATTTTTCATTGAGTTTTTACAAAACAACGTTATAATTACAGGAGTATGAACTCATGCAACGTTTTATATATTTGGGTTTTTTGTTTTTAATTGTAAGCCGATTGGGTGTTTAAGCCCATATGACCGCCATATACGCTATATCAGCTATATCAGCCGAAACGCTATATCAGCTATAATTAGATTTAAAGCAAATCCACAAAAATTTATAAAGACTAAATTAGTTAAAAGTGATTAGCCAATATAAGTGCTTTTTAGGGCTTTTTGACGCCGTAAAGTTTGAAACAAATATTTGGAAAGTAAGTTTCGGCACGGGCGCGGTTTCAAAATACATCGTTTTTATCTTAAAATATGAAAAGGCTGTCAAGTTCCTGAGAAGTGAGACCAAGGTCTTCTTATTAAGATTTAATGGATACAGTTTTAAAACAATACAAATCGCGGTTTTAGGGACACCCACTAAAATTCAGGGGTCGTAAAATTCACATTTTTCGGTAGGGTATCTGACTTAATTTCGGCCAGGGGCCTATTTCATAAAAATTGCTTGTAATTAATTTTAATCTGTAAATTAATGAACGCATATTTTTCTTTTGTATTTTTAATTAAAAAGTATATTAATAAAATTGCGTTTAGAATTTACATGTCTGTAAAAAAATTACATGTCTGTAAATTCCGTAATATCCACAGTTACGTCTGTCACAAAAATCTTTATGAAATAGGTCCCAGGGGCCTATTTCATAAAGATTTTTCAAATTGTAAATTAATAAACACATTTAATTCTTCTTATTTTATTAATTAAAAAATAAGTACGTAATTGTGGAGTTTACAGAATTTACAGACATGTAATTTTTTAAATTCTAAACGCAATTTTATTAATATACTTTTTAATTAGAAATACAAAAGAAAAATGTGCGTTCATTAATTTACAGCAGTAAATTAATTACAGACAATTTTTATGAAATAGGCCCCAGGCCTTAATTTTGGCCACAAATTTAGGGTGTTACAAAATTGGCTTATTTTTAAAGCACAAAAGAACTAGCACAAAAGTAACTGGGTGAAAACTGAATAATGTTTTTGCAACAGTTTTATATTTGTGTTATTCTGTATTATCAACATTTTCATACAAAAAGTGAATTTTTTGTGATTTTCTTAATTTTTGCTTTGTGTTTAAACTGCATCAAATTTAGAACGAAGCACTATATAACCTTACAATAACTTTTATTTAAGACTCAAAATTATTAGTTTTCATTTTTTGATATTTTCTTCAAAATTACTGTGCAATGCGTTTAACTTACTGCGCATTTTAAGATACCGCTATTTTCAGCCGCCTTAAAATTTAGGTGAAAGAACCTGCCGTTTTTGTCGTTTTCAAATATAATCGTACCACCGTATTTTTAAAGAAGTTTTTTGCTCGTTTGATTTTTTTGATGTTTTTTTAAGCCAAAAAAATTCAACAAAAAATACATATTATTAAAACTTGTTTTTTTAAGGTATTGAAAAAAACTGGGAAGTTGTCTAACTATGGCACAAACTATTATAATTTTAAACTTCGTTCATTTCGTTCATCAGTTGTCGAGAAAAATATGAAATAACAGATTTATATATTATGATTATTTATTAGTGATTTATTTACAACCCACATACAATTATTTATTAGGCACACTAACAGTGAATTCAAAATAAATATAAATTAAAAGAAAACATGCCAAATTAAGAATACATACAACAAATTTATCTTCCAGGTTTATAAGTAAATGTTATTAAACAAATTTATCTGCCCTCCTACACCATACTTTGGAACCCCGGCCATTGAAGACGGAGAGATTTCTGGAGTTTTGTCCCTTAAATGAGCAATTTCATACTTAGATTCGCTTTAGCTATAGATTTTCCCGGGAGTAATAAAAATCTTGATAAAGCAATAGAAACAAAGGTTAAATAAAACGTTTATTGTCCACATAATAATATACAAAAGCTTTCGACCTGCTCTTCGGTCATCCTCAGTTTTAATAAATTAGAAGAAGAAATACAAAAGACCCAAAGAAATACATGCTTGATATTGACCCCAAAGAATTCTTCCAAATTAGCACAGTTACTTAAACCCGAGGACACTCATTAAAACTAGTGGTCAAAAATAGCAAATTAAATGCGCGCCAAACATTAATTTCTAACCGCGTAATAAACTCTTGGAATAAGCTTGATAATAATATGGTCAATTCAAAGTCAAAACATTTTTAAAAAACACCTTAAAGGAGCACTGTCACAAATCAAATTTCTATAACGCCCGAACCGGACTGCTCCTTTAATACTGAACCGATTCAGCTGAAATTTAAAAATGTTGTAGCATTGTAGTGGAGCACTCTAAATACCAAAGTTGAGTTAGGTATGTTTGGTATTAAAGGAGCAGTCCGGGTCGGGGGTTATAGGAATTTGATTTGTGACAGTGCTCCTTTAATTTCATAAACTTATACACTGTATTTTCAAATATGTTGTATTAATTTGTATATTATTCTTATTTATTGACAATTGTTCATATTAGTGTATTGATCCTTGTATTATACCATTTGAACAAATAAATTTAAAAAAAAACATTTTTAAAAAGTAACTAATACCAAAATTTCGCAACTAATATTGGAATTTACAATACAATTAAGAAAATTCTAAATAAATAAAAATGTAAGAAAATACAATAAAAAATTTAGAATAAGCAAATTACAAATAAAAAATAAAACATACTAAGTTAGATTAGAAGTAAAAATAAAACCTTTGAAATGTGACTAATATAAAATAGAAGTAAGCTAAATATAATTTAAATACATAAAACGCTATACGATTTTTCGAAACAAATAAGTCAAAAGATCCTAGTGTATAAGAAATAATATACTAGGATCTTTTGACTAAATTTTCCGCGTTCAATGATTTTTGTTTGAAGATAAAAGAATCGATTTGAAAAGATAAGGACAAGCCAGTTTTAAATAGAAATGTTCAAAGCATGGAGTTATTTTTATAATTTGTAATCACGGGTTTTAACTGTATTTTGTTAATTGCCAGGCTCTTGTTTTGTATGTACATATATGTTTAAGTGCGCGCAGTTTTATTTAAACTACTTTTTCATTTTCTGCATTCTTCTGTGTGTTTTTATTTTTTTTTTGTATTCTTCTGCTAGTAAAATTATAATGTTTTATCCTTTTATTATCTTTTTTTTTTGTAATTTACTTATTCTAAGTTTTGTAGTATTTTTTAATTTGATGATTTCTTATATACAATGCCGGCTGAAAGTAGCCTATGATTGGAACGCGTTCCGCGCTCCGGGAACGCTTTAGAGAACGAGCGTTCCGGGAAGCTAAACGCCGTTCCATACCCGCATCCGAGGCAATTTCTTTCTCCCGGAGAGTGGTCTTCCCTGATTGGTCAGCGAAGGAAAAGAAACTGAGATTAATTTTGCGTTCATAGGCTTTGAATAAAACGATTCGAACGTTAAAACAGTGCAAGTTATACATTATGTCACTTAAATTTTTTAAAACGTAAAACTTTAACAATTTTTTTACAAATTTAAATGAGGATTTTCGTAATTTATAAGCTTAAAAATTCTTTAAATGTGTGCACAAAACAAATGTGGCAGACGCGTTTAAAACGTTAAGTTAGTCAAATAAACAGGACGAAGCTCTAGATTTCCTTCTGTTTTTAAAGATATATCCTAAAAATATTCCTAAATAATGTGTCGTTGATACTAAATTAAAACTTGTAACGATTCATTAAAAAACACATTACGATAGTTTATTTTAAAGCTCATTTTAATAGTGAAATGAATTGATATAAATTTTTACGGGTATTTAAATAAGTCTTAATGTGATTTTTGCACGTACTGTTTGTGTTGTGTTTTGCATTGAACAGCAAATTAAGAAGAAATTTAAAAACAAACAAACAAAGAGACTACTAGATACTGTAATAACTCAATATAAAATTATTTAAATTTCTATAAAATTTCATACGGCAAATACAACGGTTCCATATGAATTTGGAGCAGAAAATAGGAAACTTTGGTCTGGGGCCTATTTCATAAAAATTGCCTGTAATTAATTTACAGCTGTAAATTACTAAACGCATATTTTTCTTTTGTATTTTTAATTAAAAATTATAATAAAGAAATTGGGTTTAGAATTTAAAAAATTACATGTATGTAAATTCCGTAAATTCCACAGTTACGTACATATTTATGGAACTTTTATTTATGGAAATTTATTTACGGAACTAATGTTTTCTATTCTCAATTAATTCGAATCGCGCGAATATGTAATGAAAAAGAAAAATTCTTAGTAAAAATAAATGAATTGTTCCTTCAATTTTTAAATCTTGAGTATAAAAATAGTGAGTTGTTGCACCAGATAAATAAATTTTACTTAAACTATAAACCACTTTTGTCCAAACTTAATATATATAATAAGTCAGATTTAACCATAAATTATCTTTAATTATTTGCTTCTTTTCTAAATACATCAAACTATTCTATAACTATTAAAAAATTTCAAGGTATGCTTTTGCATACCTTGTTGCACTATCCTGGTCTGTCTGTGGTTCGCCACAACGCCAGATGCTTCTCCTGGAGTAGCTTAATGGCTACTGCAGGTTGCTTTACTGCTAATTTTTTAGCAGCAAAACCTAAAATTTATTTCTTCTTTAAAATTAATTGCTTATAATTTTGCCTTTTACTGTTTGGTTTTTCAAATCAATAATAACTATATTTCTTATTACTATTTTCAATCAACAATCGTTAAAACTAAATTATGCAAATTGACTACTAAATTACTAATAAGGGATTAATCCACCTGTGTTTAATCCAAACCAGTAACTTGTTCCTGCCTGTATGTGTAAAACCAGTAAAACACGGATCGTAATGCATTACAAGATACTGCTTTTTGTTTTATTTACACGCGTGTTAATTTTTTAATAATGTTATTATTTTGGCGTGTTGTATTTTTTAATTTTTAAATATTTAAATTGTCATTTAATTCGATTTTTTATTTTATTTTCTTTCTATTTATTTAATAATTTTTTAAAAAATTTTTAATAAAAAGTTATATTTTTTTTAAAAGGTTTAGTTAAGTATTTTTGTATATAAACTTTATTTTTCTCAAACCACTGCTTGTTTTTTCATTGCATGTATTAGAATAAACTTATAAAATAAGCATTTTGTATTTTACGCTAATCTAATAACTGTTTTTATATTTGTTTATTAATGTAAAAATTTATACAAAAAATTATAAAATAACTTAGTAGTTTATTCTAATTTGTAACATAAGTATAATAGCCCCCGCTGATGACGTGCAACTATTATGCTTATTTGTACATTACGTGTTCGGGGAAGCACAGAAACACGTGATTTTTATGTTTTTTTGTTTTATTATTGTGTTTATCTGCAACTTTAGGTATGCTCAGCTAACTAACCTAACATTTTTTGTTTGCTATTATACATTATGTCACTTAAATTTTTTAAAACGTAAAACTTTAACAATTTTTTTACAAATTTAAATGAGGATTTTTGTAATTTATAAGCTTAAAAATTCTTTAAATGTGTGCACAAAACAAATGTGGCAGACGCGTTTAAAACGTTAATTTAGTCAAATAAACAGGACGAAGCTCTAGATTTCCTTCTGTTTTTAAAGATATATCCTAAAAATATTCCTAAATAATGTGTCGTTGATACTAAATTAAAACTTGTAACGATTCATTAAAAAACACATTACGACAGTTTATTTTAAAGCTCGTTTTAATAATGAAATGAATTGATATAAATTTTTACGGTATTTAAATAAGTCTTAATGTGATTTTTGCACGTACTGTTTGTGTTGTGTTTTGCATTGAACAGCAAATTAAGAAGAAATTTAAAAACAAACAAACAAAGAGACTACTAGATACTGTAATAACTCAATATAAAATTATTTAAATTTCTATAAAATTTCATACGGCAAATACAACGTTTCCATATGAATTTGGAGCAGAAAATAGGAAACTTTGGTCTGGGGCCTATTTCATAAAAATTGCCTGTAATTAATTTACAGCTGTAAATTACTAAACGCATATTTTTCTTTTGTATTTTTAATTAAAAATTATAATAAGGAAATTGCGTTTAGAATTTAAAAAATTACATGTCTGTAAATTCCGTAAATTCCACAGTTACGTACATATTTTTTAATTAATAAAATAAAAAGAAATTAAATGCGTTTATTAATTTACAATTACATAAATCTTTATGAAACAGGCCCCTGGCGGTTCAAAAAGGAGCTCCAGCGAAGAGCTCCGCTTTTTAAGGAGCTCCGGAGAAACCGCCGGTGCTCTGGAAACCTGCCTTATTTTTGTATTGTTTTTATACATATTTAAAGAGTAATGTCATAAATTATTTGTTGGATAATTTTTGAAAACTTTTTTTTCAGACGTGAAAATCTAAATACACTGTAACATAATTTCAAGTTCAAACAAGCTTTAAATTGCGCATTTTCAGGGCGGAACTCTGGAGCATCTTCCACTTTAAAATTGCCGGAGCTCTGGAGCATTTTTTGATTAGTTTTATGACATTTTTTAGACTCTAAAATTTGCGTAAATAAAGATAAAACGAAAAATATTAGATTTAAGTTAAATTTTATAATCAATATTTTTATCATAAAATTATTTTTAAGTGGAAATATATGGTTCTTTCAGGTTCCATACAATTTTACAGAGTTACCCAGACTTAATTTTTGTATAGTATACTGCTTCAAATTATATTGAAGTTTTGGATATGAAAATAATTGTATTCATATGATGAGGAGACTATGACGTTACTTTTAAAACGAGTAAATTTTTTAATTTTTTATATCTTTAATAAATGACATTTAATTCAATGCATTAAAAGGCGGAAATTCTAGCAAAAGACGAAACAAAGTTTCGAAAAAAAAAGCCTTATATTAAATGGAATAGTATAAAGCTACATAAGTCTAAAAACTAAATGCCAGAAAAGACTGAAACAAGTCTCTTTAAAACCTGTAAATTAATAACAGATTTTGTGAAATTTTCAGAAAAAAAAACCGAATAAAAACAATACGTGTGAAAGCTTTAGTTTGCGTTTTTTAACCATTAATAAAACTTAATTCACATAAATTTTTCTCAAAGTGGATTAACTTTTACATGAGTTAACCAGCTGTAAATACCACAGTATTAGTTAAGTCACACGTCGTCAAAACGATACAAAAAAGTATAACGCAAGCGTCATAGTAATCATGAAAAATTTCTGTCAAAATAAGTTATCGCATTGCGCATTGAAGTTTGTAATTTATCATCATTTTCGTATAAAGCAAAACATACCGCCATATTAACGGCTTTTTAAAATCAAATATCAAGTTCTAAGTCCGAAAAACATTGAAAAATTCAGATTTAATATAAGGCGACTTTTAATTTAACAAATACATTGACAGCTACTTTGTTTTATGTAATAAATAGAAACATTAAAGAAAAAGTCGCCTTATATTAAATCTGAATTTTTCAATGTTTTTCGGACTTAAACTTGATATTTGATTTTAAAAAGCCGTTAATATGGCGGTATTTTTTGCTTTATCGAAAATAATTATAAGTTCAAACTTCAATGCGCAATGCGATAACTTATTTTGACAGAAATTTTTCATGGTTACTGTGACGCTTGCGTTATACTTTTTTTGTATAGTTTTGACGACGTGTGACTTAACTAATACTGTGGTATTTACAGCTGGTTAATCATGTAAAAGTTAATCCACTTTGAGAAAAATTTATGTGAATTAAGTTTTATTAATGTAAAAAACACAAACTAAAGCTTTCACACGTATTGTTTTTATTCGGTTTTGTTTTTTTCTGAAAATTTCACAAAATCTGTTATTAATTTACAGGTTTTAAGGATTACTTGTTTCAGTCTTTTCTGGCATTTAGTTTTTAGGACTTATGTAGCTTTATACTATTCCATTAATATAAGGCTTTTTTTCGAAACTTTGTTTTCGTTTTTGTTAGAATTTCGCCTTTTAATGCATTAAATTCAATGTCATTTATTAAAGATATAAAACATTAAAAAATTTACTCATTTTAAAAGAAACATCATGGTCTCCTCATGATATGAATACAATTATTTTCATATCCAAAACTTCAATGTAATTTTAAGCAGTATACTATACAAAAATTAAGTCTGGGTAACTCCGTAAAATTGTATGGAACCTGGTTATTTAACCATTTTTACTGAAAAATTTAACTGATTTTGTTGTTAAATAGTCGATTTAATTCTACAAATCAACCGGTCAGCTAGGTTTGATTTGCTGATAACAAATAAACACAATAAACATATAAAAATTTAAGATAATAGTTTTAATAACAACAGTGAACAGTCCGATACGATACTGAATCAAATGGTAAAATCAAAAACCAGCAAACGCAAAATTAAACTTAGCTTTTTTTCTCAGCTGACCAATGAGAGAATACCTCGGAGAAGGGAGAGAAGGTTGCCTCGGATGCGGGTATGGAACGGCGTTTAGCTTCCGGGAACGCGTTCCAAGGATTTTTGACATTCTGGAACGCCTTCTGGCTTTCTCCGGGATCCCTGGAGGTGGGTGATAGTCGGCACATCAAAGCTGGGAATTGATGTCATAGCCAATCACAGGCTGAGATTTACACCCTTCCCAGGCGCGTTCCTGAAACGCGTTCCAGGAACGATGCAGGTGGGCAAAAGTCAGAACATCAAAGCTGAGAATTGATTTCATAGCCAATCATAGGCTGAGATTTACACCCTTCCCAGGCGCGTTCCTGGAACGTGTTCCATGTTTAATAGGATAGTAATCAAATTATGAAAAGATGCCAAAACACCTTTTATGTTTTACATCCATTCTTAGGTCCATAAAAGTCAGTCCATATTTCAATTGAAATATAATTTTTTGGAGCTGATCAGCAACATTTCATCACAATGCATTTAATGAGGGAAGAGCGCGGAGCGCTCTTTCCCTTATATTAAATGGCTTAAGTCACTGAGCGATTAACCGTTGTTGATGGCGTCATCTAAAGTCAACAAAACCTTAAATAGCTCTGTAGCCAATTAAAAATCTAAACATTTTACATGACTGAATATAATCAAATTTTTCTGATACTAAAAACCTAAAAACTTTTACTAAAAATATATGAATTTCATACTAATAAGTTTAATTCGCTTAACTTTGTTTTCGTGTTTTTTTTGGGGTCCCCCAAAAATTTTTTCCTGTGGTAAATATTTTGAGCTGATTTTCTGCATGTAGATGCTAAATTGCCGCCTCACCTGAATTTTATTCTCGTATATGCTCTACTGCCCTTTGTTAAACCTCTGTTCATGTGAAAAATGATTCTAAGTTACGCATTGGGTACTAGGGTACTTGTGTGACACTTTTTTTCTTTACTGAATTACCTATTAAGTAATTTCACTCAGTAATACACATTCTCTTGTGGTTATTTTTTTGGTTTAGATTATAATTTCTTACCTTTTTATAAAATTTACTAATTTTCAACTGGAAGAGCGAACAAATATCCTAACCGCTAATTAGCAGCCATATGGCAACAATAAAAATATTTAAAAAAATAAAATGAAATTAATCTTGGGTGGCGTGTGAGCGCTGCGGGATCCAATGTTTCAAAAGAAGGAAATTTAGCAAAATCGAAACGATGTTTCGAAAAAAATTCTTTTTTATATGGAATGCTATGAAGCTACAATCATTCCAAAAATTTAATACGAGAAAAACTGGTCTGGGTAACCTCGTAAAATTGTATAGAACCTGGAAAAACCATTTACAATGATGTGGTTATGTTAAAAATAATGGTGTGGTTATGTTAAAAATAAACCATCAATTCAGATAAAACAAAAGTCCAAATAAAGCGAATTCCCCAAAAAGTGGTTGATTCAGGTCTTACTAAAAAAGTTGAAACATTTTTAACCCGTTCTCAGAATGATTTAAAATACTCCAAGGGCGTGATATAACTACCATAGTGCTTTAAAAAAACAGAAGAAAAACACACTATTTTATATGGTCCTTTTCGGTTCAATACAATTTTACGAGGTTACCCAGACTCAATTTTTGTAGAGTATACTGCTTAAAATTACATTGAAATTTTGGATATGAAAATAATTGTATTCATATCATGAGGAGACCATGACGTTTCTTTTGGAAACTGAGTAACTTTTTTAAATGTTTTATATCTTTTAAAAAATGGACATTGAATTCACTGCATTAAAAGGCGGAAATCCTAGCAAAAGACCAAACACTCTTTCAAAAAGAAGCCTTATATTAAATGGAATAGTATAAAGCTACATCATACTAAAAACTAAGTGCCAGAAAAGACTGAAACAAGTCTCTTTAAAACCTGTAAATTAATAACAGATTTTGTGAAATTTTTAGAAAAAACAAAACCCGAATAAAAACAATACGTGTAAAAGCTTTAGTTTACGTTTTTTAAACATTAATAAAACTTAATTCACATAAATTTCCACAAAGTCGATTAACTTTAATTCACATAAATTTCCACAAAGTGAATTAAGCTTTAACATGAGTTAACCAGCTGTAAATACCACAATATTAGTTAAGTCACACGTCGTCAAAACGATACAAAAAAAAGTATAACGCAAGCGTCACAGTCACCATGAAAAATTTCTGTCAAAATAAATTATCGCATTGCGCATTAAATTTTGTAATTTATCATTATTTTCGTATAAAGCAAAACATACCGCCATATTAACGACTTTTTAAAGAAAACCAAATATCAAGTTCTAAGTCCGAAAAATCGTTGAAAATTCAGATTTAATATAAGGCGACTTTTTCTTTAATGTTTTTTTCTATTTATTACATAAAACAAATTAGCTGTCAAAGTATTTGTTAAATTAAAAGTCGTCTTATATTAAATCTGAATTTTTTAATTTTTTTTGGACTTAGAACTTGATATTTGGTTTTAAAAAGCCGTTAATATGGAGGTATGTTTTGCTTTATACGAAAATAATGATAAATTACAAAATTTAATGCACAATGCGATCACTTTATTTTGACAGAAATTTTTCATGGTTACTGTGACGCTTGCGTTTTACTTTTTTTGTACCGTTTTGACGACGTGTGACTTAACTAATACAGTGGTATTTACAGCTGGTTAACTCATGTAAAAGTTAATCCACTTTGTGAGAAATTTATGTGAATTAAGTTTTATTAATGGTTAAAAAACGCAAAAATAAAGCTTTTACACTCTTGTTTTTATTGGGCTTTGTTTTTTTGAAAATTTCACAAAATCTGTTATTAATTTAGAGGTTTTAAAGAGACTTGTTTCAGCTCTTTTCTGGCATTTAGTTTTTAGACTTATGTAGCTTTATACTATTCCATTTTAATATAAGGCTTTTTTTCAAAACTTTGTTTCGTCTTTTGGTAGAATTTTTAAATTTATTCGCTGATTTCATGGCTATTTTTGAAAAGACCAAATATAATTAAATTTAAAGCGCAAAAATCAAACTCAGAATGTGCTAATAAATAACGACTAAGTATACGTAACTGAACGAAGTACGAC
>JASAMX010026989.1:0-20389 GCA_030248175.1 Microlaimidae sp. YZB2_3
AAACGGCTCTTTTATCTTCTGCCATTGCCTGACCGTTTTGGATTTTTCTGCTTTCATTTATTTTTAAATATAAAAAGAGGATATCCTATACATACGTCCTTTCCTCCTTTGGTCATTTGTGAGAAGAAGAAGAATATTTTATTTTTTAACAATAGTAACATGTAAAACACAAATATTTATATAGGTCAATGGTGCATCACAAAATACAAATTTAAAAACATTACATAAAATGCAAACACAAATACAGA
The DNA here is from genome assembly GCA_030248175.1 of Microlaimidae sp. YZB2_3. Lineage (NCBI taxonomy): Eukaryota > Metazoa > Nematoda > Chromadorea > Desmodorida > Microlaimidae > Microlaimidae sp. YZB2_3. The sequence continues at coordinate 249 of JASAMX010026989.1, forward strand.
TAAAAAATACTATAGAAAAAAACATAGATGTTAAGAAAAAATTTTTTAAAATGCAAGTTCAAAAAATAAGATTTTAAAATTAAAAAAAATTGAACAAATATTGTTCTTGTGAATGCGATCCAAATGTAACACAGTAAAAAATTTCACCGCGGGGAAGTTGGCATGCTTTCGCGCATGTCTTCCCGCCGGCTTTCCCGCTGATTTTTGCTTTTATGCGGTTTTTAGGCAAAAATCATAGGTGTCCGACCAGCCTGGACTGCCCGGACCGCCCCCCCCTGAGGGCCGGTCCAGGGTACCCCTCCCCCCTAGCGCCCATTTTGGACCCTCCCCCCCCTAAAACCCCAGTCCAGGCTGACCCCCCCCCTGAAGGCGGTTTTTGACCCTCCCCCTAACAGCTGTTCCACCCCCCCCCTATCTACTTCTATAGATCTGAAAATATACAGGCTCAAAATTCGTGCGTGGAAATTCGTGCACGCACGAATTTCGTGCGCTAACTTTATATACGTATATATTCCTCATAAATATAACAATAATTTTAGTGTTCTATACAAATTTTTATAATTTATAATAAACCTTAGGTTTTTTACAAACTGGTTGGTACGTTACATTAAAAATAAAAAAAAATAAAATTCAGATGTTCGTTTTAAAAATGAACCGTTTTTTAAAAACGAACGGTCCGTTTTTTTTAAACGACCCGTCCGTTTTTTGCGCTGCCGCCGTTCGTTAAACACTTGCCTGGCAAGTTGCCCCATGCAAAATAATGAAATGAAAACAAAATACAATGATTATTATTATTTATTATGTAACCGGAAAATAGAAGAAAGTTGGTCAAACTTTTACCGGAAGCAAAAAAAATTAACAAAAAGGTACCTCTTATAATATGTTAACGTTTTTAACAGTTTCCAAAAGTTTTTTTGGCAGGTCCAGGCTATTCCCCCCCTAAGTACCCCAGTCCAGGCTTCCCCCCCTAGGGACCCTTCAGTCCAGGCTACCCCGGGGTCAAAATTTTTCGAAAATTTGGTCCAGGCTGACCCCCCCTCCTGGGCCTACAAAATGGTAAAAAATGGGCTGACCCCGGGGTCAAAGCCCCCCCTAGCAGTCAGGGGTCGGACACCTATGGCAAAAATGACAAGTATTCATAAAGATAGCTAAAAACTAATGAAATATGAATTTTCTAATTAGTTTTAATATTAAAATAAATTTGTTTAGAATTAAAAAATATGCGTTTTTTTAAAAAAAACCTTTAGCATGCGTTCACGCCGGCTCTCGCAATTGAAAACACTTTAGCATGCGTTCCCGCATGTCTTCCGTCGGTCTTCCCACTCCATTTGTTCCACTCGTTTTTCCAATAACCTTAATTACGACGCGTTCCCTTTAACAAATAAGGCAGCTAAAACAGGAAAGCCAGCAATTCCGGGAGCCAGCTGAAAGCCAGCATGCGTTCCCGCATGTCTTCCGCCGGTTTTCCGACCCCATTTCATTCGCTCGTTTTTCCTCTAACCTTAAGTTCTACGTTTTCAAAAAGCGTTCTCTTTTATGACAAAATAAGAAAGCCAGCAATTAAAAATTAAAATCTAATACTGCAATCCGAACGCCCACAGCGGGTATTTTTGAAACACTTTTAAGAAATTTAGACATTATTGTTTTAAATTTGCAGTAACTGCCGTGTAGTTTTATGGCTTTTTATTTATTCACTTCATTGACTACATTACTTTTATTTAAAAGTTATTAGTATTATATGAGTAATAATAATGTTATAGTAATGTTAGTAATTATGCGGAAGACCGGCGGAAGACATGCGGGAACGCATGCTGGCTTTCAGTTGGCTCCCGGAATTGCTGGCTTTTCTGTTTTAGCTGCCTTATTTGTTAAAGGGAACGTTTCGTAATTAAGGTTATTGGAAAAACGAGTGGAACAAATGGAGTGGGAATGACCGGCGGAAGACATGCGGGAACGCATGCTAAAGTGTTTTCAATTGCGAGAGCCGGTGTGAACGCATGCTAAAGGTTGTTTTAAAAAAACGCATTTTAATTCTAATCAAATTTATTTTAATATCAAAAGTAATTAGAAAATTCATATTTCATTAGTTTTTAGCTATTTTCATGAATACTTATTGTCATTTTTGCCTAAAAACCGCATAAAAACGAAAGTCAGTGGGAAAGCCGGCGGGAAGACATGCGCAAAAGCATGCCAACTTCCCCGTGGTAAAAATTTCAATATTATTATTATTACGCTAAAAAACGGCTTAGAAGGCAGATGCCTTTAAATAATCATTCATCTGCACTGCACTAACTCTAAGCCCTATAAAAAGACATCAAAATTCTACATAAGAAACATAAATTTATTGTCTAAATATTTTGACAGAATTTACAGAAACTTGAGTTGAGTTTAATTTATTCCAACTAAAAATAGCTCTATTTGGGAAAGAAAATTTTTTTGCATCAATTCTACTGTCCTTTATCAAAAGTTTAAAAGGGTGTCCTTTAGTGGGATGGTACAGACAAAAACGTGTACCAAAAATCGATTAGAGATTTCCACGCTACAAATACTAAATAAAAACATGTTTCTAGGTCAGTTTTGACCTGAAGATCTTGGTTTTTAACTTTAAAAAATGATTAAAACACGATTTTTGATAATATGAAATAAGATATAGGCGAAAATGACATATTTTGGGTACACAATTTTTACTGTTAGGAAAAAAATTATTAATTAATTAACAGCTAAATTAAAATAAAAACTGTGTTTTAAAATTCCTGAAAGTCCGGAAAATCAAAAAAATTATAAATTTGATAGTCACATAGACAATGGACAAAAAATGGACAAAAAATTTGTTTTTGCTTGAAAAGCTAATTAAATTTTTTTATTTTTAATCAGATTTACTTTTTCTAAGCATAAGCAAAGCCTAAAAATTAAGCTAAATTAAATTATGAGGCATTTTTATTAAATTACCACATTTTTTTAATTTTAATTTTTTTACGGCTGAATTTTAAGACATTTTTAAGCGGTTGCTATACAAAATTGATGAAGACCAGAAAGAAAGTAAAAATATTTTTAGAACCGCCAGACTCTCGGCCATCTAAAAAATATTCATTTGTATTGGTTAAAGCACTGTATAAAAATTCTTAACAGCATAAAATGTGCCTTCAAAAAAGGTCATTTTTTGGCTATAAAACACCATTTATTTTCTTAAAGGGTAGTTTATTCATTTTTTAATGCCTAAAATTGGGATTTCAAGGTCAGAATTGACATAGAAACGTTTTTTATTTATGTTTCTTGGGTGAAATTCTCAAACTGATTTTTGGTACACGTTAAGTACTTGTATCTAGTGGGATTATAATTAAAGGAGAAAAAATCTTTTGATTGAAGACAAGTTTTGTTATTAATAATTTTATAAACTTCACACAGATCAGTTTTAGCTTTGCGGTCAGAAAGTTTTTCAAGCTTTAAGAAAATCAACCTATTTTTATAGTTAGTGTAATTTAGACAACAGCTTTTAAACAGTCGTCTAGTTAAACTTGTTTGGGCTTTTTCAATTAACTCTACATCTTTTTTTAAATTTGGGTTCCATGCAACAGATCCACATTCTACAATAGGCCTAACATAGAATTTATATGTTCCTACTAAATTTTTTACAGATTTGGCTTTAAAACTTTGAAAAATTAAAGCTGATCTTTGCAGCTTTCTTTGCAATCCTTTCACAGTGATTAGAAAACTTGAGATAAAATAGATTTGATTGAAACGTTTAAAATAATAAATGGTTTGGTAAATCTAAATCCAGATAAATATTTTATGATTAATGAAAATCCAACTAGGGGTCATTCAAAAAAGATCAAAATTAAACATTTTAAGCAAAATTGCAAAAAATACAGTTTCTTTAACAGAGTCACAAATAAATGGAATTTGCTAAGTGAAGCACAAGTTTGTGCCAAAACATTGTATCAATTTAAGAAATCCTTATAGCAGTGATAAACTTGTAATAGATTACTAAAATATAAAGAAGAGCTTTATAAATGGCTTTAGATTATAAAGAAGGCTTTAACTAAAGGCTTTAAATTATAAAGAAGAGCTTTATAATTTAAAGCCTTTAGTCATTCTTTTCTAGCAAACCAGGTCTTCTTTTGTAAAACTCTTTATGTATAATAATATGTTTATGTAACTTTTTTTTGTCTGTGTTTGTTATTGTAACTCAACTGGGTTGCATTAACACTGTATTTTAAAAATATTTGTTTTTTTATCATGTTCTATTGTACTCTGCTAGAAAATAAATCTTTATCTTTATCTTTAAGTCCCATAAATGTACCAATTATCGATTTGACTGATCGAAAAGAAATATGCGCATGTAAAACATCCTTATACCCCAAATCGGACACGTAGACCTTAATTTTGAGGTTATTTTTTGATTGAAGTCTTCTGTAAAAAGTTATAAGCCCATTTAAGTTTTAAAATAGTCTATTTTTGGTATTTAAGTTTATTTATTTTGAATAAAACAGGATACGCAAGGCCGATGTTACTGAGCACTATATTGCGCAACAAATTACTACATATTAACAAACAATATTATCACAATGCAATGTGTCTCAGTGGAACTCGATCCAAGGACCTTCAATATGCAAGACGTAAGATCTGTCTGTCACTGCGCCACAGCCTCGACAGTCGACATATGTTGTTTAAAAAAATTTTTTTAGGCAACAAAATAAAATAAAAATTATATTTTTGCGTTGTTAAAAGTCTAAAGAATCTAAAAATATCTAAAAATTTATTGGTCACATCCTCACATGGACCACCAAAACATAGACAACAATTTTTTATTTAGCTTTAAAAGCTAATTTAAGCTTATTTTTGCTAATATTAGTTACCTGAGCCCAAGCAAAACATAAAAAAAAGCTAAATTGTATTTTGGCATATCATGGGTGGCGCGGGAGCGCCACGGGGCGATTTAGCCCCATGGCGCCGCGCCAACCATAATTAGAGAACGTGGGTAAATTTTGAAATTCAGAACCTTCTTCTTCTTCTTCTTTTTCTTCTTCTTCTTCTTATTATTCCAACACTCCATTCTTAAAAACGATATTCCTCATTCGTTACTGATTGATCAAAAATAAACATGGGCTCATTAGAAAGAAGAAGGAATTATGCAACTTTCTTAGGAAGCACTTTTTTCATTTAGGTCCTTGTTATCGATTTATTGATCAAAATAAAAAAATTGAAAAATAGACAAATAAAAACTCCCAACCGCACAATAACAGCCTTTTGGCAACAATAAGGATTGTACAGAGCAGACAACCAACATCCCCTCATAAAAACCGCACAAAAATAGCAGACCGGTTTTAATTGGTGGCAGAAACGGCACCAGTTCCCAGCGCCATCTGCTTCAACCGCGCGGAAAACGGCAAAAACAACAGAGTACTTTTTTTAATTCTTGCATTACTGATGACAAAATTAATTCAAAGTTTTATTTATTAAAAAATAATAATAAGCGTCGGTGGCGCGGGAGCGCCACGCGCCGGTAATCATCGGTGGTGCGGGGTGCCAACTGCAATTTAACCCACGGCACCGCGCCAACTATACTTAGAGAACGTGAGTAAATTTTGTTATTCATGTTCATCATCTTCTTCTTATTATTATTTTTACTTTAAAAATTATAATTGCAATCATTGGCGCACGGCATCGCGCCAACTATGTTTAGAGAACGTAGGTAAACTTTGTCTGGAGCGCAACTGCACCGCACTAACTATAATTAAACAACGTGGGTTAATTTTGTAATTTAAATTCATCTTCTTCTTATTATTATTTTTTATTTTATCTCGGCAACGGAATGATTATAAACATATGTCATTGCGCAGCTAAAACTATAGTTTATTAGGCTATTTTTTAATTTAATTCAAAAAAAGTGGTAGACTAGCCTTGAAAAATGCTCTAATAATAGAGCAGGAAAAAGGGGCGATTTTTCCCCGGGCGTATGTTTAGACAGAAAAGATGTAGACTAGTCTGAGATGGATATTATGTGGACTATAGGAAATTTGCATTTGGTTTTGCCAGCTGCTCACTAAAGAAAAATTTCTACGATATGATAATGATTTGTTTATACATTGATCTAATCACACAGCACTGTTGCATTTTTTTAGTTTGATAAAATGTCAATTGAAAAAATCATACTCACAGCAATCTTTGACAAGCGCGAAATCGCCACTTTTTTAAATTTATAGTTGTTTCTTACACATACAAATATAACCTTCTAATTGAAAAAGTGGCGATTTCGCGCTTGTCAAAGATTGCTGTAAGTATGATTTTTTTAATTGTTATTTTATCAGACTGAAAAAATGCAACAGTGCTGTGCATAGGTGGGCAGCCTCTCGGATTTTGGGGGGGGGGGTATGGGGGGGGGGGGGTCAAATTTTAGGGGGGTGTTGAGCAAGACCCAAATTTTGAGGGGGGGTGTACCCAATATTTCCGCGCTGCCATAAAATTAGCTTAAAACGCGTAAAAAAACGTAAAACAAGCCTATAAATGCTTTAAAACTGTGTAAGATTAAAATAAGACCTTATTGCAACTTATAAATTTTATTTTTTTTAATTCTTTTAATAATAATGTGCAGTGGCGCAGTCAGGATTTCATTTCAGGGGCGTCGGTCTGGGGGGGAGAAGAAAAAGTGCTGTCAAAGCGGCGCGAAGCGCCGCCTCCTGCGCCGCGTAGCCGCGCCAGCCGACGCGAAGCGTCGGCCGGGAGCCTCTGGGGGGGGTGTCCCCCCAGCCGCCGGAGGCGAAAATTTTTTTAAATATATACTAAAAACGGCTTAAAAATCGTCTCCTGGTGATCGCGTGAACATACATTTTACTTTTGTTTTTTTACCTAATTTCTACATAACTTTCTGTGATCTTAAAAATTCAGTCAGGGGGGTTCGAGGGGAACAATGCCCCCCGGAGGAGAAAATTTATAATTTGAGGCGCTAAAATACACTAGAAATTTTTATTCCAAATGATACTAATTACAAAATTTAAGGTTTTTTATAGCTATACTATACATTTATAACATGTGTTTAAAACGTTAAAAAAAGAAGGATAATAGTGTTTATAGTAGTTTTATTAAACATGTATGCCTTAACTACTGAATGGGATAATCGATTTGCAATTGAAAAATTAAGACAAATTGCCAATTTAAACTACCCGCGTAGCGGGGAAATTTAAACTGCCTGCGTAGCGGGGGAATTTAAAGGTAATAAAAGGTAATGAACGGGGAAATAAGGTAATAAACACTCCGCGCGAAGCGCGGAAAAATTTTTTAGTCCTTTTATATCACTTAAAAATTTTTCTTTGGGAGGCGAATTTGGGGGGGGGGGTGTCCCCGACTACCCCAAATTTAAGGGGGGGGGGTGTCAGCAAAATCCGAAATTTTGGGGGGGTCTAACCCCCCCCCCCCTGCCCACCTATGGTGCTGTGTGATTAGATCAATGTATAAACAAATCATTATCATATGGTAGAAATTTTTATTCAGTGAGCAGCTGGCAAAACCAAATGCAAATTTCCTATAGTCCACATAATATCCATCTCAGACTAGTCTACATCTTTTCTGTCTAAACATACGCCCGGGGAAAAATCGCCCCTTTTTCCTGCTCTATTATTAGAGCATTTTTCAAAGCTAGTTTTTATTTGATTATGGTTTTTTTTACAAATATTCATTTTTTCAAAACTGAAATTTAGCCCAATTTAAACTGGTTGTCATACCAAAATGGCAAGCACTAGAAAAAATTTTGAACTGTATTCAGAATCTCTAAAATCTTGGTAATCTGAAAATTATATTTTAATTTTTTTTAAAACTGAATAAAATTTTTTCCTTAACAGCATAAATTGTACATACCAAAAAATGGCGACTTTTGGGCTTAAATGGGCTCATAACTTTTTATGGAAGACTTAGATCGAAAAAATAACCTCAAAAATGATGTCTACGTGTTTAATTTGGAGTATACAAATGTTTTATTTGCGTATTTTATTTTTTGATTAGTCTAATAAATAATTGGTACACGTATGGGACTTGTACCAACTTTAAATTATTAGACATATAAATACCCAAGTCACGCACTATTGGAACACTATTATAAACTTGATTATTAATTAAATATGTGTTTTTATGGGTTTAGTAGTTTGTCTAATGAAACGTTTCACACTTATTTTCAGCAAGTTTTTAACTTCACCTTGTAATCATAGATGAACAAGGGGGGGTAGGGTCTACCCCCCCTAGCCTCGAAATTTTGGGGGCCCCCCTAGAAAAAAATCCAGGGGCCCCCTCCCCCCAAATTTTCGAATTTTTTACCCCTGACCCCCCTCTGGATTTTGAAATCTGACCCCCTCCCCTCTCGAGAAATTTTTAAGATACTTTTTTTATACTAAATTTCCTTCCAAAAACATGAATTTTTGAGCACAAATATTTTTATACCTTTTTTAAACCTAGAATATTCGCTTTGGTTAAAAAAAGGTAGTATTATCTTATAAAAAAACTATTATTAAACATTTAATGGTTTAAAAGTATTTTGTTTCGGAAATCGGACCCCACCTGACCCCCCTCTAGGTTTCAAAATCTTCCACCCCGGGTCGACCCCCCTTAGAAGGCTAGGGGGGGGGGTTCGACCTCCCCTAGATTTTGAAATGTCATTTACCCGGGGTAAACAAGCCCCCTAACTTTTTGACCGTGTTCATCTATGCTTGTAATTGTTGCAGTTATGAAATTAACTTAATTTTAATGCTCTATCATCAAAAGGTAAATTTTAACCAAAAGTTAGATGTTTACATTTTGCTCCCTTTTTTCCATAAAATAAATATATGCTGTTTAATTGTGCTGTGTTAAATATTAAAAATTAACTAAATTTATAGATGAAACCCTGCTTGCTGGCACGAAAAATGGCGTTTTGCTAGTGTATAAACCTAATAGGGATCCAGGTAAGAAAGTTTAGTTTTTACCTACTACGTTAAAGGCATATAATTAATCAAGGTTTTTACCCACTTGCGTTAAATTAAAGAAAATTGAAAAATGGCGTCAGGAACAAAAAAAGTATTAACAGCTGCACGTGCAGAGGTGGACGAGCTACGTGCTAAAATCGACATTTTGAACGGATTTCGTTAAACGTGTGGATTTGGTTTAATATACGGATTTGGTTAAACGTTAAGCCTAAGCGCGAAAAATTAGAATATTGTTCCCAAAAAATTCCAAAAATCCCAAAAATCCCAAAATCCTATATGCCTCGAAGCGTAAGTACTGTTATAAATGACGTTTTTATGTTATTTCTTTTTTAAACTTAAATTATGGCTTAAAACCATTAATGGACTTTGGAGGAGAGTGTTCCAAAAAATTTTGGGGTATACCCCAAATACTCCATTTTTAGCGTTTTTAGTACTGGGATGGGACACCCACATTTTAAAAGGGGGCGGGGTGTCCGGGGTATCCGCATATTTTAGGCTTGATTTTTAAGCAAATTTTAGGCAAATTTTAAGCAGGTTTTAGTTGATTTTTGAAATAAATACCCAAACAAAAAAACTTTGTTAAAAAAGTTTTTTATTATATTAAGTCCAATGTGGACCTTGGGTAACCATTTTTTGTAAGTATGCTTTTTAGCCTAACCATTTTAGGATGTATTTCATTTATGTTACTGCAAATTGAAAAAACTTTAAATAATAAAGTTGAAACAAGGCCTCGTTTAAATGAAACTAGAATAAAACTTTCAAAGTTCGAATAGATTCCGCTAAAAGTTTTTCCTGTAAATGGAGGTGATAAAACGGCCAGCAGACTTTGTGACTAAAACGTCCAAAAATGGAAAAGATGAATCAATTTTGGTTTCGGCGTTGAATGTCATGAAAGGATGACAAGCATTCATATATTCCAAAATTATTCCAAGTGATTAGGCTGACGAAATAGAAGAAAAATGTTATCCACATAAGGGCGGTACAGGACAGGCTTAAAATCTGCGAAGCACTGTTCTAACCAATTATGTTCGTTTAAAACCAAAAACGTAGACCTGTCCACGGTTTGAAAATGCCCCCCGCTTTATTGGAGGATTTGTCCCCCCCGTTTTATTGCCCCCCGCGGAAAAATGAAAAACTGCCCAAAAATTATAACGCCATCATTCTTTACCTATTATGACGCCATCAATGCGAAATTTTTGCAGTTTTGAACCTATTTCAATGCAATTTAAGCTATTTTAGAGCTATTTTTACCTTATTTTCGCTTTTTTTGTCCTTTTTTTTCCTTTTCAGTGCTGTTTTCACTTTTTTCTCCTTTTTCCCCCTGCTTGCCCCCCCCCGTTTTATTTCCCCCGGTTTCAAAAAAGTTCCCCCCCGTGCCCCTCTCGTTTTGGAATTGCCCCCCCCCCCCCATTATAATCCCGGGGGGCAGTGCACACGTGTGAAAACGCATTAGCTAAAAGTGGTTTAGCGGGGACCCCGTAGCTACTCAGTCTACTTGCTGATAGTAGAAATCATTAAATAAAAACACCATGTCCTTAGTAGCCAAATGTAGGAGACTTCTTAAAGTAGACGTAGAAAAACTGCGAATGTTCATATTAGATGAAACGACAACGACATGGTTAATAATAAGTTCAATAGTTTGATTAAGTGGTATGTTTGTAAATAAACATTGAAGTTGGGACTCACCACATTTTAAAAGGGGGTGAGGTGTCCGGGGTTCCCGCAAATTTTAAGGTGGGCAGGGGGACGGGTTAGGGTTGAGGAGGAGGTTATACATACCCTCTCCCCAAAATCCCGATTACTACTGACACCCCTCCCCCCATGTCATTGATGCTGACTGTGCTGACCTTCAGGCAGCGGGTACCACTCATACATGGGCACGGACGGGAGGGGGTTAACCCCTCAAATTCTAAGATGGAGAGTTTTAACTCAGAGGTGGGGGTGGAGAAAAGGTTATCCCTCCAATTGTTGAAAACTGCCTCCAAACTTAAGTTTTCAGGTCAAAATGAATGTTTTAAAGAATAAAAAGCTCAAAAATGCAATACAAAGGGTTTTTGACCTAAAATTAGCGTTTTTTTTTACCTATTTTTCCTTTAAAATCGAAAAATGATATGGGTAAAATGCACTCCAGAAAAAAAAACAATTTGAGTAAAATGCATTTCTTGGATTTTAACTCCCCCTAATTTGGGGTTTAACAACCCCCCCACTTCGGACCAATTCGCCCATGTATGTACCAACCATATTGACCTGGTTGTTGGATCTTTTCTTTTATAGAAATGAGTCCAGCTTGGCATGGCTAGAGTGATTGTTGTTGTGCGTCGGCTACGCATGGCAGTTTTTCCATCTAGCAAACTAGTGGGCAAATGCAGCTCCATAGTGTGTGGGTGGAGTCTGTACCACTGGACTTGCAGGAAAACCTATGCTGCTCATGTACGACGTTAAATGTAAGATCAAAATCAGGTGGCGACTTAAAATCCTTTAGTCACTGAAGGGTTTGGAATTAGCTTTGTTATAAGCTTAGTTATAAGTCTTAGCTTTGTTATAATTTGCAGAATTTATTGAAAACCTAAAACTAATGTAAATTATCAATTTACTCTTCCCTTCTTGCGAAGTAGATAAAAAAGTTTTTTATTCAGGGTTTGGTTTGTTTTTTTTTTTGGACGCATAAAGAGTGTTTCTTGCCTTATGTTTAAACAAATTTTTTTTCTGCCATATATTCAAACAAATCTTTTTGTTTTCTTTTTGAACGCATAAGAATAAAACAAATTTTTTTCTTCCAAGATTTAAAAAAAAAACTTAAGGGTTCTTTTTCTTTATAAAAAAACCGCTTTAGCTGGATTACGGAGAGTAAAAGTGTTTTGAAAAATCAAGCAGAAAATATTTTGCTTAAGATTTTTATACTGTTGGATTCATAGGTCACCGACCTTCGACGGCTTGGGGGGGGGGGGGGTCCACACCCCGGGGTGTGGAGGTTTTTGACCTCCAGGGGGGGTCACACCCCGGGGTGTTTTTTTGAAAAAAAAACAGGGGGGGGTCACACCCCGGGTACCATTTTTTTGACCAAAATTGACAATTTTTGACGAAATTTGACCATTTTTTAAGCATTTTTTGGGATTGTCTAGTGAGGGGGGGGGGGTGGTCAAAAATGGGCCTTAGGGGGGGGGGTCAGGGGTTCAAGGGGTCGATGGGGGGGGAGGGGTCAAAAATGGGCCTTAGGGGGGGGGTATGGGTCTCAGAGGCCGTAGGGGGGGGGGGACCCGCCCCCCCTACCCCTTCGGTGACCTATGGTTGGATTGGAATAATTTAAGGTACTAGAAATTTTGACGTCCAAATGTGCAGAAACTTTTCCAAGAAAGCTGTCGTTCAACTGGAAGCAGTGTCACAGTATAAACTGCTTGTTTGCCTTTCAGGTAAATGTTTTTTAAAGTAATAAAATATGATTTAGTACTATTTTTTCTGAATAATGGGGTCATTTCACGCCAAACCGCTCATGCCATTGTACCTTATGTCATGGATTTTGCTGAAATTAGGTATAATAGTAGCTCTATGACTAAAAACGTTGCATGTAAATTTTTAGACCAATCTGATACACTACACCTGAGATATGACCCTTTAAATTTTGGGTTACGGTACCGTTTTTCACCGAACTGGAGATTTTTAATTTAGTATTATGACTTATGACAATTTAGTATCATTTCAAAGCTCTAAATTAGCTCTTTCCAATAAAAGTATTTAAATATAGTTGTTGGTGGGCAAAAAAAATATTTCTGGTTATTTTTCAACTTTAAATGGAAGCAACAAAAAAGCGCAATTTTTTTGGCTAAAAGTTAAACATGTTAAACCAATTTTTTGTTTTGTTGCATATAAAAATCAGCTTGGGATTTTTACTATTTTGGGAGTTATGCACTCTAAAGTGATGTAGCTACAATGTTTGCATTCGACATAATTTCAAAACTTTCCATTTATGTTCAGCTTATTCTTGTTATAAAAACTGCATATTTAAGCTGAAACTTCTTTTTTGTGTTAAACTAAAATTTTGTTTTGTTGCATATAAAAATCAGCATAAAATTCTTACTATATTACTCTAAAGTGATGTAGCGACAATGTTTGTTTTTGACGTAATTTTAAAATTTTCCATCATGTTTAGCTTATTATTGTCAATAAAAACTGCATACTTAAGCACAAACTTAAGCTTTTATTATGATAAACTAACATTTTGTTTTGTTACATATAAAAAAATCAGCATGGAATCCTTACTGCATTTAAAGTTATGGACTTATTTTAAGCTTCAATTTATAAGAATTGCAACTTACAGGTAATTAATTAATCACAACTAGTATTGCAAAGTGAAAAATCACAAAATGTCATGAAAATAGTTAGTTTTGATAATAATATTTTTACGTTTATTATATTTTTTTATTCGCTACAAAGTTTTACATTTAAAAATGCTAATTAATTTTTTTATACATTTTAACACAAAGCTGTAAAAAACATTAAAATTTGAAAAAAAATGAAGAACAAAATTATGAAAGAAAATAAATTATGAAACATTTTCAATGTAAGTTATGAACAACTGTCGTTAAAAAAAAATTAAACCTCAATTGAAAAAAAGAACACAATAGAACAAAAGAATCAATATAACTAATAGACCACCAACTAAACACAATAATTTTTTGCAAAATGAACGCTCTGGAACTGAAAAAAATTACTTAAAATGTGTTAAAAAATTAATTAACCATTTTTAAATGTAAAACTTTGTAGTAAATAAAAAAATATAATAAACGTAAAAATATTATTATCAAAACTAACTATTTTCATGACATTTTGTGCTTTTTCTCTTTGCAATACTAGTTGAAATCAAAAAAACTAAGATAAATTGTCACCATAAACTACCCGCGTAGCGGGAAAATTTTGGTTTTTTGACTATTAATATGCTTTTGAAAGGTATCATGAAGGTTTCTGTAGTAATATTAAAGAAAAAAAATTCAAAAACGTAAGGGTTCCCCCTTACGAAAAAATCCGACGTAGCCGGATTTCGGGGGGGGGGGCGGCCGTCTCCCCTCCCGCCCCTTCCCCCCCAAACTAAGGGGGGTCTGTGGGCGGCAGCCCTCTAGGAAATTTTTTTTGAAAGCATGTCAAAAACTACTATTCAAAACCCTTTTAAAAATTTTGAATTCGATAATTTAATGGGGGGATTAACCTGAAGGGATCTATCCTAGAACCTTCCAGCAGGATTAATTTCCTCCGGGAAAAATTTTTTTATTTAAGGCACCTAAACACACTGGAAAGGTTTATTTGGGTAATTACAAAAAAGTTTATTTAATTACAAAATGTAGGATATAAAATTAAAGGAAACTATTATAAATTAATTTGTCAATCGTTTATCCATTTAAAATGTGATTTTATCACTTTAAATTTCAAATAATTATGTTTTTTTTAAGTATGTAAAATCATTGATAAAAGTTTAAGCTATTATTTATAGTAGTTTAAACAGGTATACAGACCTGTGCATTCCCCCCCCCGGAGTTTTATTGGGGGGGGACCATAGATAAACAAGGGGGTTTAGAGGGGGACCACCCCCCCTAGCCTCGAAATTTTGCCCCCCCCCCTATAAAAAAATCCAGGGGGGGGGGTTCCCCCAAAATCTTAAATTTTTTACCCCTGACCCCCCTCTAGATTTTGAAATCTGACCACCCTCTCCTCTCGAGAAAATTTTAAGTACTTTTTTTATACTAAATTTTCTTCCAAAAACGTGAATTTTTAACACAAATTCATGTTTTTACACCCTTTTTATACCTAAATATCGCTTTTTATTCAATAAAATGTAGTATTATCTTATAAAAAACTATTATTAAACATTTAATGGTTTAAAAGTATTTTGTTTCGGAAATTGGACCCCACCTGACCCCCTCTAGGTTTCAAAATCTTCCACCCCGGGTCGACCCCCCCTAGAAAGCTAGGGGGGTTCGACCCTCCTAGGACCCCCCTAGATTTTAAAATGTCATTTACCCGGGGTAAACACCCCCCTAGCTTTTTGACCGTGTTCATCTATGGGGGGACAATTCCAAAACGGGGGCAATAAAACGGGGGGCAAGCAGGGGAGAAAGAAAAAAAGGAGGGAAAAAGAAAGAAAGGTACAAAAAAGCGAAAATAAGGTAAAAATAGGTCTGAAAAGGCTCAAAATACATTGAAATAGGCTAAAAACTGCAAAAAATTAGCAATTATGGCGTCATCATAGGTCAAAAATGGCGTCATAATTGTAGGGTACTTTTTCAATTTTTGGCGGGAGAGGGAAAATCCTCCAATAAAGCGGGGGGAGCATTTCCAGACCGTACACAGGTCTGGGTATATGCCTTGACTATTGAATGCCATAGGCCATTTAAACTTCCCCGTAGCGGGGAAATTTTGGGTTTTTCACTGTTTGTATACTTTTGGAATGCATCAGGAATGTTTCTCAACTAATATTAAAACAAACTTTTTTCTCTTCTAAAATTTAAAAAAAAAACAATGTAATCTCTCCTTACAAAAAATCTGGCTTCACTGTATTTGGGGGTGGGGGTTGCTGACTCCGTTTTAAGCACGCCATTACTAGCAGAACTATGGTAATTGTAAATAACGGTTTGACGATTAAATGCAATTAATGAATATTTTTTAACTGGATGTTGTAGTGTTTTTAAACAGCCAAATATATACCTAATTATAAAGTAATATACCGGTACTCTACTCCTGTAAACTATTATATACCCGTTATTTTTGCAGATGCAGTGGTAACAGTACACGATATGCAGCAAGTGAACTATCCAGTCGTGACAACGGTGATGAAATCTCGCGGTGCGACTAGTTTTGCCCTCCAATTAACTGTAAATTAATATAATAATTTCCACGATAGTTTAGCAGGGACGTAACCAGGGGGGCAGCCCTTCCCCCAAAAAAGTGGTCGCCAGATGGTAAAACTTTGTGGTTTTCAGTAGCTAAAGGTTTAAAATTTCCTTGCGCCTCGCAATTAAATAGTTTTGGTATCACAATCCAGCCCCAAAGTGCAAAAAAAACTCGCCATTTTGTCAAAAATGCTAAAAATGCTTGTTTTACTTTCCTTATAAATAGCGAAATACATTATGAATTTAACTAAATATTATTTAAATTAATAAAAAAACTTAAGGTTGTTTATATATTTTTTTATTTTTAAACATTTTAATTGATTTAAAACTTATTAATATACATTTAATAACTTTTGATTCTTATTACAATAAATACAAGGCTTTAAATAATGTCAAAGTATAATATGCAAAATTTTGCTCGCTGCTAATCAGGAGAGCCAAGCAGCCGCATTCGAAGAAAACGAGGAAAGTTTTAAACCAAACCAAAAGCTAAACCAGCTAGTTAGCTAGACTTAAGATTAAGTGTTATGATTTCCCGATGGTAAAAAATTGTGCTACAGGGTCAGGCTAAAACTTTTTTTATTTTTAAAACTTTTTTTGTTTTCTGTTCAAAAAACTACATAGTATTTTTCCTGTTAAAATAAAAGAAATGTTTTTGATCATACAGTGACCTGATTGATTCACAATATTTATAGAAAAACTTACGCTCAAAAATTTGCCAAAAATTAGGCTAAAAAGTAAAATTCTCTAAAAACTTTACAAAAAGTTTAAAAATAACGTAAAATAATTCATGTAAAAGCCCGTTTTGTTGTCTTATTAATGACGTTTTTAGTTTTTTTATAGCTGCTTTGGAAAAAAAGTTATTAACGTTCGCGTAAGACACGAACACTCAATTTTTGAAACGTGCGTTTTTGAAAAATAGCCGAAATTAGAAAAATCAATTTTTCGACCAAACTTTTTAAAACGACCCCCGCTAAATTTTCTAACAAATTGTACAAATTTTTTGCAAATTTTGAAAAATAGGCTAATTTTTTAAAAATTTTAACAATTTTCAAAGTGTCATAAAATGTTAAAAAAATATTTTTATAAAAAACTGAGCCTATAAAATAGGAAATTTTCTCTTCTATTAGGTGATAATATAATTTATTAGTTTTAAATAAGTATGAGGCTCACAGTACATTAAATAAAATATAAATCATAAATAGTTCATAATTTATAGCTCATAAAATATGTCCTATTTTTTTCGAAATTTTCAGTAAAAATAAACGGCACAAAAGGTGATATTATTACTACTCATTCGGACCTAATAATGGACAAAAGTCAATTATCAGGTCCGACCTTTTAAGTCAATGCAATATAACCCAAATTATGTAGTAGGAAACTTAAAATGTTTTTTGGATCCAAAAGTTTAATAATTGTGCGCAATTTTCTATCTTTTAAATTTTCGGCCAACCGCCTCTTAAAAGACCTAAAATAAAAAAATTAGTCCTGAAAAAATTAAATTTTAAAACGCTATTTTTGTCAGGATTTGCTTGGCGGCCATTTTGAGCTGTTTTCTATAAAGATCCATTGTGATTATGGTATTCAAAATCGAGGCTAAAACTACGGGCCGGCACATATTTTCACTATCCTGCGGAGATTGCCCCTGCCCCCCTGCTATTTATTTTGCCTAGTGTTATTTCGAAATACAATATTTTATTTTGCCTTTTAACAAAATAACATGTTTTACCGCTGAAAACATTAGATAATACGCTATAAAGCGAAAAAAATAGTTTTTTATACAGGTTTATTTATGTGTATCCCTGCTTTTTTACCTTTTCAAAAAAAAACTTGCCCCCCCCCAGAAAGTTTTTTTGTACAGCAGCAATCCACTCCCCCCCCCTAAAACAAACCCTCGGTACTTCTCGATATTTATTGATTAGAGCTTCGCCAAAATAAATAGGTAGCCTTCGTTATTTTATTGATATAAATACATGAAGAAAAATTTCACCGCTTATTGTGTTTTCGATATTTCGAAAATTTTCACCGCTTATAAATTTTTTAGAGTTTTATAAGGCCAAATTAAAGTCTAAAGCTTAAAAACAATAATTTTATGTCAAAAAATCCTTTTATTGCATTTTTGAGTTTTTTTATTGCTTAAAAACTCATTTGACCTCAAAACTTAAGTTTAAAGGTAGTAAGAATTTTAAAGACGATTTTTTCTTTATTTTTTCAAAAATTGGGGAGGGGCTTTACCTTTTCTTCCCCACTTCTGAGTGGGGAGGGAAATTAAAACCCCTTTTTCAGATTTGAGGATAGGTGAGAAAGGGGGGAGGAGCATACATGGGCACGGGGGGGGGGTCGGGGGGGTTAACCCCCCAAATTGTGAATAAGGGCAGTCAACCCCCCCCCACTCAAGTGGGGGGAGAAAAAGTAACCCCCCCCAATTTTGGAAAAATGAAGAAAAAAAAATCTTAAAAATCTAACTCCCCCAAACAAGTTGAGGTCAAAAATGGAGGGTTTTAAGCAATAAAAAGCTCAAAACGCAACGAAAAGGGCTTGACCAAAATAGCGTTTACCATTTTCTCAAAACGAAAAAACGATATGGAAAAAGATCCAGAAAAAAAACGATAGAGCTTCTCGAAACCCCCCCCCGAAGGGGACTCTCCACTCGACAACGCAGGGGGAGGGGAGCCACCCCCCCCGGCCCGAAAGGGGCCCCCCAGAAGAAACTGGGCCCCCCCCCTCCCCCCCAAATCCGAGTCCCCGACCCCCTTCAGATTTGAAATTTCCTCCTCCTCCGGGAGTCCAGGGACCTTTTTTGTACTCAATTTTCTTCCAAAACGTGAATTTCATCACATATTCATGCTTTTACACCCTTTTTATACATGAATATGGCTTTTTATTCAATAAAATGTAGTATTATCCTAGAAAGCAACGATTAAAGTTCTTATGTTAAAACTGTTTTGCTTTATACTTAACCCACCCTACCTCCTCTAGATTTCAAAATTTCAACTTGCCAGGCTCACCCCGCAAAAGCTAGGGTCCAATCCCCCCGGACCCCCCGACCCCCCTCCTAGAACAAAACAACCCCAACCACCCCCCCCCAGCCCCCACCCTGGGAGGGGATTAATGCCCCCAACCCCCACTCCCTGCCCAAGTATGTGTTAAACCCTCAGAGAGGGTCATTTAATAAGGTAGTTTTTCTGGAGCACGCTAAAATTAGTATTGTATCTGTAATAGTCTGTGCAATTGTAACAGTTAGGTTACCCAGTTTTTCTGGAGCACGCTAAAATTAGTATTGTATCTGTAATAGTCTGTGCAATTGTAACAGTTAGGTTACCCCTTATCTGAATTGTAGCTTTCTAGCACATATTTTTCCGTCCGTTCACAATGATTTTTACAAAACTTCCGAAATAATATAACTTCTTTTTTATAAAAAAATAATATTTTAGGTAGATAATTTATTAATTTTGTGTGTTCTACTTCGTCGTAAACTCCAATTTTACAAGTGGACACATAGGCATAGAGAATTTGAAGAAATCGAACCGGTAACATTTTTTATTTATATTAGGCTCTTATATTGACTTTCAGAATAGCTGGACCTTAAAATGGTTTGGAATTGTATTTTGTCCTTACTTTCTCCAGACAATTTCGCTGCAGAGCATTTTTTTAGTAAATTCATTTGCAATACAGATTAAAAATTATCCTTTTTTACTAAATAATAGTTTTGTTTTAATTATTATTGTTATTATCTATGAGTTATATTATTTATTATAATATTTTTAAAATTTAAAAAAAATAGGGGAAAAAAGCAAGAAAATGCTGTGTAAAAACAATATTGTTGTTTTGAATTATTATGGATTATTGTTAAAATTGTGCAGCAATTTTAATAATACTTCATATACATAAACACAATAATTTTGTCTGAATAAAAAATGTATTTTTCCCTATATTACAACTTTCCAAGTGGTTTTAAGTTTTTAGGTTGGGGGTGGGTTAGATTACATAAGTAGAATCAACAATGAATTCAGTTAGCATAGGTAGACAGCTTCCTGGATTTTGGGGGTATACCCGAACCCCGAAATTTGGGGGGTGTCCCAAAAAATTTTTGGGGTATACCTCAAATACCCTATTTTTAGCGTTTTTAGTACTGGGACCCCATAAAAATTTGGGGGGGAAGGGTGTCCGGGGTACCCCCAAAATTTAGGGAAAGTGTCGGCTATAGTCGGGATTTTATAACCCCCCTGCATAGGTGTTTTTTTTGGGGGGGGACAGGGGGGTGCACCCCCCCTAGAGCCAAAATTTTGGACCCCCTCCCTAGAAAAAATTCAGG
>JASAMX010026990.1:0-11833 GCA_030248175.1 Microlaimidae sp. YZB2_3
TAAACTATAATAATAAAAAGTCAATAAAAACATGTCATTGCAAAATGAAATAGAAATAAAATTTAATTACTGAAGCAAGATAAAAATCACTTAAAACTATGAAAAATATGCACAGCAATTATGTTGTTAAGCTCAAGTTAGCAAAGCAGCTAATATGAATGTTATAGGTGATACATTGTACCTATAATTTCTAGCTTGGACGTGTACGCACGTTAAGAGTAAGAGAGCTGGTGAGAGAGCCAGACTATCGTGTTATGATGCATTATGGTTGCGTGTATATGTGCTATGAAAGAGCTTAATGCGTTTACAGCTTCGTTGCGTAGAGCAAAAAGCGTGGAAATTTCCCAAGACTAAAGCTGAGAAAACGCGAATTACCACATTAGGCTCGCTATTACAGCAGTGTACGGAATGTTGAAAATCTAAATTTAACCAAGCACCAGCTTCTTTGCCGCGGGAGCCTTTATAGCACCGCCCAATTTATATTTTATAAATTTTTGATGGAATATTAGACATGTTGGTCCTTAGTTTCGGTACCAGTCATTCCACAATATTCTAATCTAATACAACTTATGTCTAAAATAGATCTGGCTCAATATTTTTTTGTTAACGTGATTATTCATATTTTTCTTAAAAAATCGGTTTTAAAAAGTTGAGATTTTTGACATCCGATGATAAAAAAATCACTATTTCTACAATATAATATACATAGTTTAAAAAAATGTTTTTCTACAAACAAGGATTTGTTTCCTAGCAAAACAGGATTATCGATAGTTTTTTCTCGATTTATTCAAGCATTCGAGACAAACAAATGTTATATGTAGCATAGGTATCTAAGAGGTAAACTGTATTTATTTACGCAAAATATAACAACAAATTATTCTGTGTAAAATAATTAAAAATCTTAAAATCTACAAAACATCCAGCTGTTTTTCATACACAAAACAAATATAATAAATTAATAATAATAAAGTTATTAAGACAAAATTCATGATGAATAGTAAAGTTGTTTAACCCATACAAAGTGGAACAATCTACTTATTAACAATTTACACCTTGGAACAATCTACTCCCATCTCAAGTAACTGTCGATTCTTTGGATGCATTCAAGAAGAGTTTTGGAACTGACTTAAATAAGCGCTCTTTTTAAGCCTTTAAAGTCATATCAGATAGCTATGTTCATTGATAATTAGTTACAATTGTGATTCATATTGGCGGCAATTAAGTCGCAGATTTGATGTTGTTGATGAAAAAAAAAAGAAAAAAAATAGAAAAAAAGAAAAAATAAACACAATGAAATGATGAAAACAGAAGAATTAAACTATGCATAAACTATGCTTAGTATGATATTAATTCTGTTATCTGATCATTAAAAAAAAAGTGAAAACTGAACTCAAATTCGTTTAAAAGTTGTTTTATCAGTTTTAATCAATGATGTGCCCCGGAGCTCCGAGCTCTGGGGCGGAGCTCCGCTTTTAAGAGCTCTAGAGCAACCCCGGAGTTCCGGAGCTCCGCTCTATTTTTTTACGCAATTTATGAATAATTCAGGAGTAATGCCATAGATTATTTTGCCAAAATTTTTTTGTAAATTAAATTTTTTTAAAAAACTTATTTAAAACGTTAGAAACTGTCTTAAAAATGCAAATAGAGTAACTTTAAATTTATTTTAAGCTTAAACAATAAGCTTACAATCGCTCATTTAAGAGGCGGAGCTCCGGAGCTCCCTCCGCTTAAAATAGTCGTTAATATGCGTAGAAATGGAACAGAGAAAAAAAAGCGTTGGGCTTTTTTTGGATGAAATAAAACGTAATCATTTTTTGTTTTCACAAAATATAGATACACCCATAACTTTTAAACAAACTAACGCACGATTTCCTAAATACGTACATTTCAAATATACTGATTGAAAGGTGGTGGAATGAACCCTTTATTGTTACTCACCACACCATTCATCATGATCCTTGGGTTTCAAAACGAAAATCATAATATTTGTGTACAAATTTTTCAAACCCGGATCTATTAAACGAAATTAAAACAAAAATATTCCGAAAATTTTTTTATTAGAACACAACGAACACTGTCAAAAATTTCAATTAATACATAGTTTTCAAAAGCATTTAACTTGTGTAACATTGTATAAATTTTTAAAACTGAAATATTCTTTGATTTTATTTTATTGATCCATACAACGGTTATTTTCATTTTTAATGTTTTAATTTTTAATTTTATTACTTTTTACGTTGATGATTAACAAAATTAAATTAAATAAAAGAACATAATATAATATTAATTTTATGATATTTGTTGCTGTTTTTTTGTGTTGTTGGTTAACAAGAGCTTCAGGAGATGCTAAAATATAAAGTTTACAAAAAAACCCAACAAAAAAAGCACGCTACAAAAAAAGCACCCGCGCGCAGCAAAAAAAGCACGGCGCAAGCAAAAAAAGCACAAAAGCACTACCCCCACGTATTATTACGTATCACTATTTATACACATTTTTAAAGCTTTTAAGAGTTACCTACAATAATATAGAGCAAACATTCATATATTTTAAAAAATATCAATAAACTATAAACAAAAACAAAACCAAAATATATATATTGTTTTGCAAAGCAGTTTCGAAACAACAACACATAATCACATCACACTAAAGTGAAAAAATGTAAAAACACCACCCATTCAAAATGCATCCAAAAAGCAAGCTCCAGCTCCAACACACACTAGCAAACAAAAAAAACACCGAGATCCCAACCAAGAAAACAAAACGACCCAAACGAGACAGAGAAGCAATCTCGAAAGCACACACAACCCCACAACCCCCAGAAACCAAACCAAACCGCCAACGACGCGAGAACAAACAAAAAAAAGCCCACACCGAAACAGCCAAACGAAAAAAAAAGAAATACGAAAGAAAAACAAAACACAAGAAAAAAATATATATAGAATAACACCCAAAATAAAACAAGACCTAAAAAACCACCTAACAAATATACGAATACCAACACACCACACACGAAAAAAAACCAGCACCACCAATAAAACAAAAACCTAAAACCAAAAATAAAGAAATATAAAACAAATATTCTAGCACTAGTACTCTATTTACATAAACCTAACTATAAGAAGTATAGCCAGATTTAGCACAAACTCAGTCCAATTATCCATCATATCCCCAAATAACATAAAAATCACCAGCATTATATATCACAAAATAAATAGAAAAAAACCCAAAAAAAGAACAGAACATAAACCAATTAGCAACAATAACCAACAACAAGAAAATTAAATTATTTAATATTATAACAAATAATAATAATCTGTATCAACCAAATAAAAACACATACTAAATATAAAAACCCAAACCTACAAAAAGAAGTATAATACATAACAATAAAAAACCCTACACAATCATACCCCCCTTACCTAAGCCTTCCCCCCCCACCTTCCCCAACACCCTCCCCACCCAAAGGTACGGAAAAAGCACCCGGGCAAAGCGGAAAAAAGCACCCGGGCGAAGGCGGAAAAAAAGCACCGCGCGCAATGCGGAAAAAAGCACCCGAGCGCAAGCGGAAAAAAAGCACCGAAAGAGCGCAGATAAATACGGCACGTTATTTATACGTATCACGATCAGACACATGTTAAAGAGCTTTAAATTGAACTACAAGGTAATATAGATAGCAAACATTCAGTAGTAAGTAGAATTAAGAATATTTCGAATGAATCATATAAGCTAAAAAACGAAAAAATACAAAAGTAAATATAAATATATCATTTGTTAAGCAAAGCAGTATCAGAAAAACATACAACACATAATCAACATCAACACGAAGAAATCAAAAAACAACTCACAAAAAAACAATAATCCACATCCTAATATCATAAAACAAGCAATCCAAAAGCGAAGAGCCAGCTCCAACATCAAACTATATATCGCCCAAAACGAAAAAACACCTAGTAAGATATCCCAAAGCCTATAGAGAATATCAAATAGATATAATCAGACAGAGAAGCTATATTCTTCAAAACACACATCACACCTATCAGCATCCAAAATCAAATACAACCCCAACATATCATATACAATACTAAAATATCAACATCACCAAACAGCCATAACATATAAAAAAGAAATACAAAGAAAAACAAAACACAAAAAAAAAAATAAGCAAAACAAAAAAAACAACCACCAAAAAACCACCAACAAAAACAAACCAACACCACACACAAAAAAACCACACCACAAAAAAACAAAAACCAAAACCAAAAAAAAAAAAAACAAACACACAACCACAAAACCAACAACAAGCACACAAACCCCCCCACACCACCCAAACAAAAACCAACACAAAAAAAAACAAAAACCCAAACAACCCACCACAAACCCCCCCCCCCCCCCCCAAAAAATAAATTAAGAATAGATTTTTTTATATCGATTTGCATTGCATATTATTTTTTTTGCTTTTTTCAAAAATCTTGTAGGTACTCATGTTCAAAAGATGATTTGTCTTAATTTTATAATTATTTTATTTATTTTTTTGTTAGATCTGGTGATTACCACTAATCTTATTTTAAAAAAGAGAGAATATATGGATGTAATCATAGATGAACAAGGGGGGGTAGGGTTGTGTCCACCCCCTAGTCTCGAAATTTTGGTCCCCCTCCCCCAGGAAAAAAATCCAGGAGGGGGCCCCCTTCCTCCCAAATTTTCGAATTTTTTACCTCTGACCCCCCCTCTAGATTATAAAATCTGACCCCTCCCACCTACCCTCTCGAGCAAATTTTAAGTACTTTTTTTATACTAAATTTTCTTCCAAAAACGTGAATTTTTATCACAAATTCATGTTTTTACACTCTTTTTATACCTGAATATCGCTTTTTATTTAATAAAATGTAGTTTTATCCTATAAAAAACTATTATTAAACCTTTAATGGTTTAAACGTCTTTTGCTTCGGAAATTGGACCCCACCTGACCCCCCTTTAGGTTTCAAAATTTTCCACCCCGGGTCGACCCCCCCTAGAAAGCTAGGGGGTTCAAAACATTCCCTCCTAGATTTGGAAATGTCCTTTACCCGGGGTAAACATCCCCCTAGCTTTTTGACCGTGTTAATCTATGGATGAAATAACAAACAACAAGAAAACTACGGAAAAAGTAAAGTAATGGTAATTAACTACTGGTGAAAATTAATAATTTAATTAAAAAAGGTATCGTGTTTTTTTCAAAAGCCCTAAGTCCTTAAACAAGAGCCGTTTACTAATTGCATTTTAAGTTTTGTCTCACGTATACCTGCATTATCAAAACTTTAAATAAATATTCTAAAACCACTTTGTGTTATTTTCTTGGAATATACGATAAAAGAGGTTTTAAATTAACAAATTATTAATATTACAGAAGTTACAATGCTTCTGAGCGCCAATAATTACGAAACAATTTTACAGTATTCGTTATTTTTTAATCAAATTTTTTTAATAGACTTATTTAAGTTTCAAATTTTTCCTGGTTCTAGTTTTTTTTTAAATTTCAAGACTCAAAATAGTAAACAGTAAACATTTTAATATACTGATTTTTTAAATGGTAAGTTTTTGAAAAAGGATTGGTCTACTATACACATTAAAAAAAAAAATTTCTAACATATAATTTTATAAAAATGCTGGTTGGAAAAATGTTTAGTTGATTCTTTACTTTTGAAACAAGCATTATATTATAAGCATTAAATTAAAAAAAATGTAAAATTATGCACATTTATTAAAATAAAAATATATTTAGGCAAAAAGTAACTTTGCAATCATTTTTACCAATGAAAAAATTTTATGCTGTCCTGAATATACCATAATTATTTTAAACTATAGACACGTAAGCAAACTTAAAATTGTCGCTTTCACCTAAAGGCTTTAAAAACTATTTCGGCAAATTGTTTCCTCCTTACAAGCTTATTTAATATCCCCATGACAACAATGAACTCTGTTTTAAGTTAGGCAGATTAAATTCATCTTGATCAAGTTATTTTTTTATTCAGGCGTCAGGTAAGTTCTGAAACAAAATAACAGAAATATCTGTCTGTTTCTGATAAATATAATCTTATTAAACAAAATGCACTAAATTTTATAGTATTAGCTTCATTTATGTGTGCAAATAGCACCCACAATGTACTTGGAGCTTAAAATATAGCACGACTGGCCTAGTATTTCTATGTAAAAATTTATAAAAAAAACTATAGTTCTAATCTAAAAATGGAATCAATAAAAAACTAGCGCAGTAATTTAGTTAAATTATTTAAGGAGTCAGGTGAAACTGTTTCTTATACGATTTTTTAGTTGGTTACAACTAATTAGTATTTTTAGTCCCCACGCGTTCTTTTATATTAAAAGAAACGCTTTATGCTTTAAATATTGTTTTGAACAGTACCCACATAAAATATCATTATAATTCTACAAATTATTAAACATACGAGTTATTAATATGAAAATTGCTAAAATATAATAATGAGATTCTAGAACAATGTAAAAAATAATAGGAAATGTAAACGGTGCATTTAATTAACGCTTTAGATTTTTTGTTGATTAAAATTAATAAAATTCTACAATTTAAGGTTTTCGGCAAGAATATACCAACACATTCAAAATATATATATATACATATATATATATATATATATATATATATATATATATATATATATATATATATATATATATATATATATATATATATATACATATATATATATATATAGTTTTTGCTTTTGTACAAATCCTCAGAAGACTGATACAACTTACAAAGCAACAAGAAAACACCAAATGAATCAAACTACGCAATTTAAATATTATTTAAAATAAGGTGTAACAAATAAATTATCCATGAATGATGAATGAATGAATGAAAGTGCAGGTTGTCACTATTACCTAACTATTATCGCTGTTCAAATTTTTTGTAAATTTCAACCTAAAAACTTTCAAGGCTAAATAACCTTAAGGTTATTTAGCCTTGAAAAACTTTAGGTTGAAATTTACAAGAAAAAATTGAACAGCGATAATAGTTAGGTAATAATGTGAGCAAGTGCACTTCATTCATTCATTCATCATTCATGGATCATTCTATTTGTTACACCTTGGTTTCTCAATATCTAAATCGCGTAATTTTGATTCATTTGGTGTTTCTTGTTGCTTTTGTAACCGTATCGCATGTTCTGAGGATTTGTACAAAAGCAAAAACTATATATATATATATATATATATATATATATATATATATATATATATATATATATATATATATATATATATATATATATATATATATATATATATGTATATATATATATTTTGAATGTGTTGGTATATTCTTGCCGAAAACCTTAAATTGTAGAATTTTATTAATTTTAATCAACAAAAAATCTAAAGCGTTAATAAAATGCACCGTTTACATTTCCTATTATTTTTTACATTGTTTCTTAGAATCTTATTATTATTTTAGCAATTTTCATATTAACAACTCGTATGTTTAATAATTTGTAGAATTATAATGATATTTTATGTGGGTACTGTTCAAAACAATATTTAATACATAAAGTGTTTTTTCCTTTTAATATAAAAGAACGCGTGGGGACTAAAAATACTAATTAGTTGTAACCAACTAAAAAATCTTATAAGAAACAGTTTCACCTGACTCCTTAAATAATTTAACTAAATTACTGCGCTAGTTTTTTATTGATTCCATTTTTAGATTAGAACTATAGTTTTTTTTATAAATTTTTACATAGAAATACTAGGCCAGTCGTGCTATATTTTAAGCTCCAAGTACATTGTGGGTGCTATTTGCACACATAAATGAAGCTAATACTATAAAATTTAGTGCATTTTGTTTAATAAGATTATATTTATCAGAAACAGACAGATATTTCTGTTATTTTGTTTCAGAACTTACCTGACGCCTGAATAAAAAAATAACTTGATCAAGATGAATTTAATCTGCCTAAATGAAAACAGAGTTCATTGTTGTCATGGGGATATTAAATAAGCTTGTAGGAGGAAACAATTTGCCGAAATAGTTTTTAAAGCCTTTAGGTGAAAGCGACAATTTTAAGTTTGCTTACGCGTCATAGTTTAAAATAATTATGGTATATTCAGGACAGCATAAAATTTTTTCATCTGGAAAAAATGATTGCAAAGTTACTTTTTGCCTAAATATATTTTTATTTTAATAAATGTGCATAATTTTACATTTTTTTTAATTTAATGCTTATAATATAATGCTTGTTTCAAAAGTAAAGAATCAACTAAACATTTTTCCAACCAGCATTTTTATAAAATTATATGTTAGAAATTTTTTTTTTAATGTGTATAGTAGACCAATCCTTTTTCAAAAACTTACCATTTAAAAAATCAAGTATATTAAAATGTTTACTGTTTACTATTTTGAGTCTTGAAATTTTAAAAAAAAAAACTAGAACCAGGAAAAATTTGAAACTTAAATAAGTCTATTAAAAAAATTTGTATTAAAAAATAACGAATACTGTAAAATTGTTTCGTAATTATTGGCGCTCAGAAGCATTGTAACTTCTGTAATATTAATAATTTAATTTAAAACCTCTTTTATCGTATATTCCAAGAAAATAACACAAAGTGGTTTTAGAATATTTATTTAAAGTTTTGATAATGCAGGTATACGTGAGACAAAACTTAAAAAACGCAATTAGTAAACGGCTCTTGTTTAAGGACTTAGGGCTTTTGAAAAAAACACGATACCTTTTTAATCAAAATTATCAAATTTTCACCAGTAGTTAATTACCATTACTTTACTTTTTTTTCCCGTAGTTTTTGTTATTTCATCCATAGTATTAAAATATCAAAAAGCTGGGGGATATTGTACCCTGGTAAATGATACTTCCAAATCTAGGGGGGAGGAATCCAACCCCCCTAGCTTTCTAGGAGGGGTCGACCCGGGGTGGAAGATTTTAAAACCTCAAGGATTCAGCGTCAGGTGGGGTCCAATTTCCCGAAGCAAAATACTTTTCAAACCATTAAAGGTTTAATAATAGATTTTTATAGGATAATACATTTTACTAAATAAAAAAGCGATATTCAGGTATAAAGAGTGTAAAAACATCAATTTTGTGTTTAAAAATTCACGTTTTTGAAAAAAATTTAGTCTAAGAAAATTACTTAAAATTTTCTCGAGAGAAGGGGGGGCGGTTCAGATTTCAAAATCCAGAGGCGGTCAGGGGTAAAAAATTGGAAAATTTGGGGAGAAGGGGGCCCCCTCCTGGATTTTTTTTTTAGGGGGGGGGGCCCAAAATTTCAGAGGCTCAGGGGTGGACCACAACCCTACCCCCCCCCTTGTTCATCTACTATGATTACATCCATATATTCTCTCTTTTTTAAAAATAAGATTAGTGGTAATCAATTAGGTCAACAAAATAAATAAAAATAATGATAAATTAAAATAATCATCTTTTGAACATGAAGCCTACAAGATTTTTGAAAAAAGCAAAAAATAATATGTACGCAAATCGATATAAAAAAATTATTCTTAATTTATTTTATATTTTGTACTCTCTGAAGCTTTAACCAACAACACAAAAAAACAGCAACAAATATCATAAAATTAAAATTATATTATGTTTTCTTTTATTTAATTTAATTTTTGTTAATCATCAACGTAAAAGTAATAAAATTAAAAATTAAAACATTAAAAATGAAAAATACCGTTGTATGGATCAATAAAATAAAATCAAAGAATATTTCAGTTTTAAAAAATTTATACAATGTTAGATAAAAATTAAAAATGACTTTTGAAAACTATGTACTAATTGAAATTTTTGACAGTGTTTGTTGTGTTCTAATAAAAAAAATTTCAGAATATTTTACTCCGTTTTAATTTCGTTTAATAGATCCGGGGTTTGAAAAATTGTACACAAATATTATTTTTCGTTTTGAAACCCAAGGATCAATGAATGTGCTGGGTGAGTAACAATAAAGGTTCATTCCACCACCTTTCAATCAGTATATTTGAAATGTAATGTATTTAGAAAAATCGTGCGTTAGTTCAAAGTTATGGGTGTAACTTTTTCTTGTGAAAACAAAAAATGATTACGTTTTATTTCATCCAAAAAAAAGTGAACGCTTTTTTTCTCCTGTTCCATTTTGACGCATATTAACGACTATTTTAACCCGAGGGGGCTCCGGAAGTTTCTGCCCTCAAAATGAGCGATTGTAAGCTTATTGTTTAAGCTTAAAATAAATTTAAAGTTATTCGGGAAAAAAATTTTTAAGACAGTTTTGAACGTTCTAAGTCTTTTTTTTAAAAAAATTTAATTTACAAAAAAATTTTTGGCAAAATAATTATGGCATCTGAATTATTCATAAATTGCGTAAAAAAATAGAGCGAAGTCCGGGAAATCGGGGTCTGAGAGCTCTTAAAGAGCTCCGCCCAGAGCCTCGGAGCTTCGGGGCACATCATTAATTAAAACTGATAAAAAAACAACTTTTAAACGAATTTGAGTTCAGTTTTCACTTTTTTTTTAATGATCAGATAACAGAATTAATATCATAGTGAAGCATAGTTTACTGCATAGTTTAATTCTTCCGCTCATTTCATTGTGTTTATTTTTTCTTATTTTCTATTTTTTTTTTTATTTTTTTTTTCAAAAAATAAGCATCAAATCCTGCGACTTAATTGCCGCCAATAAAAATCACAAAATTAACTAATTATCTAATGAAATTTTGGCTATCTGATATGAATTTAAAGGTTAAACGAGCGCTTCTAATAAAATAAGTTCCAAAAATTTTTGAACCCACATATAAAGAATCGACAGTTACTTGAGATGGGAGTAGATTGTTCCAAGGGTGTAAATCTGTTGGTAATAAGTAGATTGTTCCACTTCGTCCAGCGTAAAATATTTTACTAATTCATCATGAATTTTGAATTAATAACTTTATTATTATTAATTTATTATATTTGTCTTTGCTGTACTGAATGTTTTGTAGAATTTTAAGAATTTTTAATTATTTTACACAGAAATAATTTGTTGTTAATATTTTGCGTAAATAAATAGCACTTGATACCTATGCTCGCCATATCCAACAATTGTTTGCTCTTGAATGCTTGAATAAATCGAGAAAAAACTTATCGAATTCCCTAACTTTTGCCTAGGAAACAAATCCTTGTTCCTCGTAGAAAAACAATTTTTTAAACTATGTATATTATATTGTAGAAAATAGTGATTTTTTTTATCATCGGGATGTCAAAAATCTCAACTTTTTAACCCTATTTTTTAAGAAAAATATGAATAATCACGTTAACAAAAAAATATTGAGCCAGATCTATTTTTAGACATAAGTTGTATTAGATTAGAATATTGTGGGATGACTGTAACTGAACTAAGGACCAACAATATATCCATCAAAAATTTATAAAATTGGCGGTGCTATAAGCTCCCGCGGCAAAATGGTGTCGGCTCAAATTTAGATTTTCAACATTCCGTACACTGTATAGCCGAGCCTATGCCGGTAATTCGCGTTTTCTCAGCTTTAGTCTTGGGAAATTTCCACGCCTCTGCCTCAATACTGTAAACGCATTAAGCTTTCATAATATATACACGCAACCATGTATCATAACACGATAGTCTGGCTTTTCTCACCCAGCTCTCTTACTCTTAACGTGCGAATATATCAAGCTAGAAATTACAGTACAATGTATCACCTATAACATTCATATTAGCTGCTTTGCTAACTTTGTAGTTACAACATAATTGCTGTGCATATTTTTCATAGTTTTAAATGATTTTTATATTGCTTCAGTAATTAAATTTTATTTCTATTTTATTTTGCAATGACATG
>JASAMX010026991.1:0-28557 GCA_030248175.1 Microlaimidae sp. YZB2_3
ATATATTATGTATTCTTGGTTTTATCAGTTATCATTTGTATCAATTGCAATTCTATTTAAGTTAATTTTTTTCTTAGTTAATTAATGTATTAACTTTAGGGGTTGCTTTCGTATTGCAAACTGTAAATGACTTTTAACTGTGAAAAATATCTATGCCTTTTTTTATGTTGTATTTGTTTGCCTTTTATTTTAACAATTTTTGATATAGTTGTTTCTAACTATGTTTCAACTTTGTTGTAAACGTCTATTTTTATTTGTAATCTAGACTCTAAATAAGCTTACTGCTTATTTAAAATCATTTGCGTTTGGGTTTTATACAGACGATTTGAACAGCGCAAGGATTAACCCTGACAACATTTTAATTTATTCTTTTTTTCCGCTATTAGTACTCAACCGCAAAAAAACACCAGGACAAAAAACCTAGAAAATCTATCAGGCACGATTTTCTTTTGCTGATACGATTTATTTGTGGATTATGTCAATAGCAAGCAAATCATAAACATAATCGGTGTAGTTCTTATTGTTGTTTTTTGTGACAACTGCAACAAGTAATATTTTTAGATTGTTATAGTAACAACTTTTATTTTAACATTAAAAAAAGGTATGTAAAGTTAAGTGTAACTAAAATTACAATTATATAAATAAATTAATGTAATATATGCAAGTCATAGTTTCTATTGTATAGAAAGAATAACAAATATTAAATAAAATAATTGAAAACGACAAAGCCTTTGTTATCAGTGGGCTTTCTGAAAGATCTGACAAGGCTGATCGTCAGCAAGTTACAAATATGCTTTTTCTTCTTACCCGTAAGGGTTATTAGATTTTTCACGCGACCGCTATATTTTAAATGAGTGTGTTTGACACTCAAAACAAGGATCCTTGCTTGTGTAAAGTCATTACTGAACGCTTAGCCTATCTTCACCGTATCCTCAGCAATTCAAAACAGTTAAAGAGATGCCGGCTTGGAAAAACGTTTTTCTTTGGCTGGGTCCCACAGTTTTGAAAAAAAAGTCGCAGATCTCTATGCTGAGCGGAAGTCAAAAGTTTGTAAACCCGGTCTTCCAGAGTCCCGTTTCTTTATTGTCGGCTTGGGAAGCTTTCTTGACAGTTGGAAAGTCTTGCTATTCAAAAAAATGATCCTGCTATTAGACATCAGTCTGGGACCATGGGATTCTTAGTTTTATGTTCCCTAATGAGCCTGTGATTCCTTCTTCTTCTAATGTGCCTATTCCATCTTCCTGAAATGCGATTTCAATCCAGAATTGTGCTCTTCTGACTCTTTCTGTAATGTTGCTAACGATTGAAATGTTTGCAAAGGTAATAACTTTTTAGTTTCCAGTTTTTTGTTTAACGGTCGATCTTTAGGCAATAAATTAAACAGTATGAAATTTACATATAAAAAACCTTCGTCACGCAAAAAATACCCTAACTTTAACTTAATTTTGCTTATGTTTTAAGCACAATTCTTTCAAAACGTCCAAGTACTCATAAGTTCGGCCACTTTCGCAAAACGCCTGTATCCTTCTGCTGATTGTATCAATGGTTTCCAAACAACTTCGATTTTGTTTGGAAACCATTGATACAATCAGCAGAAGGATACAGGCGTTTTGCGAAAGTGGCCGAACTTATGAGTACTTGGACGTTTTGAAAGAATTGTGCTTAAAACATAAGCAAAATTAAGTTAAAGTTAGGGTATTTTGTGCGTGACGAAGGTTTTTTTTATGTAAATTTCATACTGTTTAATTTATTGCCTAAAGATCGACCGTTAAACAAAAAACTGGAAATTAAAAAGTTATTACCTTTGCAAACATTTCAATCGTTAGCAACATTACATAAAGAGTCAGAAGAGCACAATTCTGGATTGAAATCGCATTTCAGGAAGATGGAATAGGCACATTAGAAGAAGAAGGAATCACAGGCTCATTAGGGAACATAAAACTAAGAATCCCATGGTCCCAGACTGATGTCTAATAGCAGGATCATTTTTTTGAATAGCAAGACTTTCCAACTGTCAAGAAAGCTTCCCAAGCCGACAATAAAGAAACAGGACTCTGGAAGACCGGGTTTACAAACTTTTGACTTCCGCTCAGCATAGAGATCTGCGACTTTTTTTTTCAAAACTGTGGGACTCAGCCAAAGAAAAACGTTTTTCCAAGCCGGCATCTCTTTAACTGCTTTGAATTGCTGAGGATACGGTGAAGATAGGCTAAGCGTTCAGTAATGACTTTACACAAGCAAGGATCCTTGTTTTGAGTGTCAAACACACTCATTCAAAATATAGCGGTCGCGTGAAAAATCTAATAACCCTTACGGGTAAGAAGAAAAAGCATATTTGTAACTTGCTGACGATCAGCCTTGTCAGATCATTCAGAAAGCCCACTGATAACAAAGGCTTTGTCGTTTTCAATTATTTTATTTAATATTTGTTATTCTTTCTATACAATAGAAACTATGACTTGCATATATTACATTAATTTATTTATATAATTGTAATTTTAGT
Organism: Microlaimidae sp. YZB2_3; assembly: GCA_030248175.1. Lineage (NCBI taxonomy): Eukaryota > Metazoa > Nematoda > Chromadorea > Desmodorida > Microlaimidae > Microlaimidae sp. YZB2_3. The sequence continues at coordinate 2,504 of JASAMX010026991.1, forward strand.
TACACTTAACTTTACATACCTTTTTTTAATGTTAAGATAAAAGTTGTTACTATAACAATCTAAAAATATTACTTGTTGCAGTTGTCACAAAAAACAAAAATAAGAACTACACCGATTATGTTTATGATTTGCTTGCTATTGACATAATCCACAAATAAATCGTATCAGCAAAAGAAAATCGTGCCTGATAGATTTTCTAGGTTTTTTGTCCTGGGGCCTGTTTCAGACTATAGCGGAAAAAGAAAAAAATCAGTTACCCTTGCGCTTCAAATCCTAAACCCAAACCAAAATTTTAAATAAGCAGTAAGCTTATTTAGAGTCTAGATTACAAATAAAATAGACTTACAACAAAGGAAACATAGTAGAAACAACTATATCAAAAATGTAAATAAAAGCAACAAATACAACATAAAAAACTAATATTTCACAGTAAAGCTTTACACGAAAGAGAATCTAAAAGTAATACATTATTAAATAGAAAAAATAACTAAAAGAAGCAATACAAAAACAAAACATAAAATACTGGTCTTCGTACACTCAATACTAAATTTTAACCCAACACCAAACACACCAACACACCAACCCACACCCAACCCACCCACCCCCCACCCCACACACACCAAAAAACAAAAAAAAACAAAATTACAAGTCTATCAATAACTTTTTTTATTCTGAACCATTTGCGTTGAAATTTGAAATGAAAAAAGATTATATGCCATGTGCAAACTATTTAAAATTTCCCAAAACCGAACACGAAAAAAATCAAAAACCAAGACATCATTTTTTTTTTTTTTTTTTTTTTTATGTATGTAGCTGTTGTGTGTTTAAAAGTTATTCCAGTTTTAAACTTTGGCCACTTGTAATTTTTTACAAGCCCCCCCTTCTCATTACATGAAAAAATTTACCCTCTCACCACTCGAGTAGGCAACCCACTTATAAACCTTTTCCCACTCTTTTGATTAAAACTTGATAAAAAGTTTTAACTGCCGCCTTAACTTTTCCTAGCCGCCTTAATTTTTCCTAAAAACACAATTATCCAAACTATATTGCAACGAAACCTTTTGTTTGCTAACTTACAAAGGTTTTATAATACCATTTTAACCCTAAGTTGAAAATTCAGCGATGGTGAAGTGGTTAAGGCGCGGGGCAAAATTTTTCTGCGAGTTCCATCCCCGGGAGCGGATCATTAGTAAATATGATTTTGTTTAACTTTTGATAAAATTATATTTATTACAAAACTAAACTCTTTTTCCTAAATTTTCCATAAAAATGATTATTTTCAACCACTTTTCTTTTTTTAAGACCCAACACCACTGTATATTATTTTAAACATTTTGTTGAAAATTACTAATGCCCATGTTTGAGGCAAACGATAAAAGCGATTTTTTTGTTATACTGTGCGATGAAGTATTCATTTCTTTTTTAAATTAATAACTTACTTTTTTACAGTCCAAAAACCTTTTTAAGAAATATTATGAACAAAAGAAGAAATTGAACGTTCAAATTTTAGAAATTATTTAAATTGGGTTATTTTCTGTTCTGCATTCCCACTGGCCTTTTGTTTATTTCGACATGCAGTACTGGTAGGTATTTAAGCCAGCCACCGTAAGAAATTTTCACATAAAAGATCACATTTCAACGCGCAATATTTTTCATTTATTGGCTCAATCAACATTTAACGAACTTCAAAAGGTTTCTCAAAATTACCAATCTGCGCAACCAGAACCCAACAACAATAATATTAAGGAGGAAAGCAACCAGGCTTTGCTTATGATTGGAGGCGGTTGCTTATGTTTGACAATAAACGAAATAAAATCCCAATCAAAACGCTCAAAAAATTACAAACACTATAGAAAACTTCTTTTTTGTGCTCTTGTCTAAAAATGGACGATCAAGAAAAAAAGATTTTTTTTAAACAAAAAAGAGGAATATTCATTTCTTCTCCATTTAAGCCGAGGCTACTTGTATACCCCACATGAATCACTTTTACCGTTTTTGCGCGAAATCAACAAATGTATTGTTTTTCACACAAATTCAACAGCAATTAAATTAACCGGAAAATTAGCTATTAAAAAAACAATGGATTAATTAACCACAAAAAAACCAAAATCATCTCTTTTTGAAGAGTTTTTAAATATAGCTCTGCAACGGTGCAATAGAGCCCACATTTGCCGAAAAATACCCACCAATCTTCAATTTCAGCTTCTGAAAAACATTTTTGAAATTTGGATACATGTAATTTTCCACAGCCGCATAGAAGAATTCTTTGTAATTTACTCTCACCAACTAAACGAATCTAAAAAATTGGCTCTTTCCAGGTCAGGACAAATGTTACGTGATGCTATGTACTCATTTAGCGCAAAAACAAAATAATTTTGATAATCCATTTTGTTATCCAATTTTAGTATGTACTTTTGTTTATGACTACTTGAAAAAACTTTTAAATTTGTAGCTGTTACCATTGCTTTTATTAAATTATTATTGTGAGGTGCTACTTTACAACATTTATAAAATTTTTATTGTTTAAATACACTAATACACAGTAATTCTATTACATTTTATGAGCGTAGCCAGTAGATTGGAAACCTTAGACCCCCTATGCCTCATACAAACAAAAATTTTGGGGGTTTAAAGGGGTCATTTTTTGCGTTTTGGTTCCTGATTAGTGCTTGATCACAATTCACCTTATTTCACAAGCTAACTGGAATTTTTATGGTTCAAAAAGAGTTAACTACCCCATAGATTTTTTTGGGGGGAAACAAATGGGTCTACCCCGCACTTAACGCTAAAATTTTAGACCCCTTCCCCTCTGCACTCAAGAGTATTAAGGTTTACCCTTCCTAGCTAAACTGATCTCCCTTCTTCCTTCCTAACTAATTTACAAGCATAGTTTTTATAATTTACTGTCAAAAATACATTTGTTTTGTAAAAAACAGTGTTTTATACACTTTTTAGGTCCAAACCTAATAGTTTATTTTGTGTGTATAAAATTCGATAATAGGCCTAAAACACTTAAATTACTGATTTAAAAGAATTTTTATTACGTTTAAAGTTCTGGAAAGGGCTTGAAATATAACTTTTTCTGAATCTAAGCAGACTCTTGCCGCATTATTTGGCCCACCTTGTTGATATGGAATGTCATAGTTTAATCGTGATATTTCAGCATATTGACCAACTTCACGCAATCGAAGGCTTTTAAAATTGTTCTTTATCCAATGTTTATTTTGAAAAAAGATTTTTGCAGCAGTTTTTTTTGTTATTAACTCATTTTCATATGTATTAAACAGTTCATCGAGTGATTGGTGATTATTACCATTCATTTTAATGTTTTTTGAACGTTTCTAAAAAAAATTTCTTAATTAAAATCAATTTTTAAACGGGTGTGCAGAAACTTGCACACCGGTGTGCAGGAATTTGCACACCGGTGTGCAGGAACTTGCACACCGGTGTGCAGAAACGTGCACACCGGTGTGCAGAAACTTGCACACCGGTGTGCAGAAACTTGCACACCGGTGTGCACAAACTTGCACACCGGTGTGCACGAACTTGCACACCGGTGTGCACGAACTTGCACACCGGTGTGCACAAACTTGCACACGGTGTGCAAGTTTTGCGTCATGTTTGAACCAGCATAGTATCAAAAGTTAGTATTGAGTGGTACATTCTTCTCTATATATATTATGTATTCTTGATAAAACTTATAAACTTTTGTTATATATAAACTTATAACTTATAAACTTTTGTTTAATGTTATTGTAATAAAGCTTATAAACAGCCATAACAATGGACTGCAAGACTTTTTTCTTAATAAACCAAAGTAAAAATACAAAATGAAAATAGACTTTCTCATTGTTTTGTTATTTTAATTTATTATGTTTTATTGAAGAATATCCTCGGTTTTTATTTCTCTTATTTTAGAAATCAAAATTGTGTGAGGCATACCAAGTTGCTCTTGACATAGATAGCTTACCACCTATAAGTTCAAATTTTAAAGAAGCAGTTAAAAAGTTTTATAAAAATCCAACCAAAAGGCAATTTATGGAATTTATTGATAAATTTGGAACACATTTAGCAAAAACGGTTAGTTATTCTTAAATGATATAATTTTTTGTACTTTAAACATATTAAAAAAATGAAAATATTTTTTTCTAGAAAAGACAAAAAACTTTGTATATAAACTTATATACAAAGTATATAAGCTTATATACAAATAGAATATTTGTATAAGAATATTCCGGTTAAAATTAGCGATATTTTTTGGCGTTTGCTAAGCACATTCCAAAGCCGGAAGATTAAATGTTATTGTTTGCAACCACGTTGATGACCTATTAATTACAGGAAAAATTAATATCATTTATTAAAATAATTTTATTAAATTATTTGTTTATTATTAATTTAAATTAATTATTTAATTTTAATTAATATAAATTAAATTAATTATAAAAAACTAAAACTAACCTGTTACCAATAGGGAAATTAGAAACGTATATGTTTAAAAACAAAGAAATTATAAATAATAATAACGCCATATTAACGGCTTTTTAAAATCAAATATCAAGTTCTAAGTCCGAAAAACATTGAAAAATTCAGATTTAATATAAGGCGACTTTTTCTTTAATGTTTCTATTTATCACATAAAACAAATTAGCTGTCAATGTATTTGTTAAATTAAAAGTCGCCTTATATTAAATCTGAATTTTTCAATGTTTTTCCGAGTTAGAACTTGATATTTGATTTTAAAAAGCCGTTAATATGGCGGTATGTTTTGCTTTATACAAAAATAATTATAAATTACAAAATTTAAAGCGCAATGCGATAATTTATTTTGACAGAAATTTTTCATGGTTACTGTGACGCTTGCGTTATACTTTTTTGTATCGTTTTGACGACGTGTGAATTAACCGATACTGTGGTATTTACAGCTGGTTAACTCATGTAAAAGTTAATCCACTTTGAGAGAAAGTTATGTGAATTAAGTTTTATTAATGGTTAAAAAACGCAAACTAAAGCTTTTACACGTATTGTTTTTATTCGGTTTTGTTTTTCTGGAAATTTCACAAAATCTGTTATTAATTTTCAGGTTTTAGAGAGACTTGTTTCAGTCTTTTCTGGCATTTAGTTTTAAGACTTATGTAGCTTTATATGATTTCATTTAATATAAGGTTTTTTTTGAAACTTAGTTTCGTCTTTTGCTAGAATATTTTTTTTTATTTTTAATAAATAGTTTTAATAATAACTGGTTTTTTGTATAATGTATTTTCTGGGCGCTGTTTTATAAAAGTTACAGACATTTCATTTTTTTGTAAAAACCTCATTCCTTTTTGTAAATCTCAGTTTTTTTCTTTATAACTTTACAGATCCTAATGTTAAACATACACTGGGCTGATTCAACAAAAATGACCGTACTTCATGTTTGATATAGTACACCTGTACATCTTTTAGCCGCCATCTTTTAAAAAACAAGCGCTTTGACCAATAAAACGTGAACGCGGCAAAATTTCTGCTGGCAAAGACCAGAATAATGTTGCTAACAAAGAAAGAATGGACTTTTACAAAGAAATTAAATGTTCGTAACTTTTTATGAAACACCGCCATGGATCGTAATCAAAATATTAATCAAAAATTTTATTTTTCAATAAAATTCGCAATACATTGTTTTTTAATACAAAACACAAAACAGTTGTTCAAAACTGATTTTAAGTAACTGATATTAACAGAATTAGAAATGCATACACAAGCCTAAATTGGGCATTAAAAGCGTTTTTACACTTTACAAAAATTAAAAATCTCACTAAAGGTTTAAGGTAGAACACCATAGTTACAACGATTTTTACTAAAAGTTAGATATCAACTTAGATATTAATTTTTGTCCTGACAAAAGTATAGTGCGATCGAAAGCTCAGATTATAATGTATCCAGCGGTAATAATTTCATCGTTTACCGAATGTTCTATTTCGAGATATAGTTTGATGAAATTAAAGCGCAAAAAACAGTTTTTGGTCATTTAAAAAATTTGATTAGCTCAGTTTTTCCTGCAAATTTATAGAAAGTTAACGAAAAATAGGGGGAAATTTTTAGATGTGATTTGGAGTAAAACGTAATTCAAAATTTTAAGAAAATTAAAAAAATCGATGTTTTTAACAGAAAAATCAAATAAATAAAATCCTGAATTAGTTTTTTAATCAAATACAATTCAAAGTATTGATTAGATTTGTGTCTAAGTATTTTTAAACTTTCATTAAAATCTGAGCAAATGATCGGTTGGACTTTGATGCTCGACCAGTAGGGTCGAGTCTCCCGCAGGCAATATTTTTAACGTCAAAAATAATTTTTTTTATTTTTAACTTTAAAAAAAAGTGTTTTTTATTTAAGACACGCTAAATAAAAAATAAAAAAAAGAATATAATTGGTAATGAATTTTATTATAATATAATGTATTTTTGACATTTATTTTATTGGTGTGATTTAATGATTGTGAACGATAACATTTTTTTAAGAAAAATGAATGTTAAAAATTGAATGAGCAGGTCAGATTACGTTAGTAAAAATTAATTAGAAAAGATCTGTCGCCAAAATCTGTGGTGTGCTACCTTTAAAAAAAACACAAAATAATTACACTTTGTTAATAAATTAAATAAGCATTTGTGCAGCAGTAGCCAGAAACAATTTTTATTATTCATTTAAAATTTGTTCAAATAATATGATAAAATATAACAAGCATCAAACCATGGATATTTTTAAAAATTATAAAAAATCCTAAATCCTAAATAAATTAGATTTGTTAAAAGTTAAAGATTTAGATAAAACCTAAGCGGAAAACAAATCAAAATTTTTAGTTTTGTTAAATTTTGTAATTATTAATTTTATTTTTCTCAAGAAAACCAGGCGGCAACTTTCTGTATGTGTTTTTCGTCAGCGGTTTGTTTTATAATCAACCAATTTCAATATATAAACAATTATTTAAAAATGAAAACGACTTATAAACTATATTAAAAAACTATATTAGTCCTTCCATCCTGAACTTATAAACAAAACTTAAAGACTTAGTTTAGTTTTTAACGGGCGAAAAAAATAACAATAGTAATTAAAAAAAGGCCGTTTACCGTTGCCAATGATATATATAACTACTACTCTTTGACAAATGAAAATCAAGTTCAAGAAAACTCTTTGACAAATGATATTGTGGTAAGAAACAACTTCCAACAATTTGACATTTGGACTAATTGACTTTCGATCAAATTAGCTTTATTCTAAGTTTGGCTAAGGCTTAATTGCTCAAGGCCATTTAGAAACAAAATTTTTTAATGCATTGTCCAGTATAAAGTTGTCCATGATTTTATATTTCAAATCCCTTACAACACTTCCCGGGCTACAAGCTTTCAAATGATATCCCCATTTAATTAAATCCACTAACACCATGTTACCCACCGGCGACCGGCACCTTCGACCGTTCAGCATTTCACCATTAATATTATTAATCGCAAAAATAAACGTTTACAAGAAAAGGTATTTAGTGATAATTGAGAGAATATTAGTTGGCCTTATCTGAGTTAACATACTATATCAGTAGGAGCCAAACTCATCATCAGGGTAAAGCTCAAAATTGAAACCTCAATGGATTGAAAGAAAATCGAATTACAATTGCGCTCTAAAGTACTATACTAACACATGAAACAGTACCTTGCTGAGTATTTAAAAATACCACCTCTGTCATTTTTGGGAGGATTTGGTTTGTTTTTTTTGGTTTGGATTTGATTTTTGACTTCCAAGTGTTGGAAAATTCAAAAACGCCAGTTATGCCGTTTTTTTTTATAAAAACGCCAGTTTCATAAACAACTTAAGTATTGTTTTTCTTTTTTTAATAAATCCCAAATAATCACAAAAACATGTCCTTTTTGTAATACTTTCCTGGTCGCATGAGTTTACACTTGTCTGTGTATTACTCTCCCACACGGAAAAACTCATGCGGCACAAACAGTACTACAATTTTAAGTATATATAAAGTGAAATTAAATTAATAAATGGCTATTATAATAGCTTCCAGTCCATTTTTAACTTGCCGGATTAAAATGGCTACTATGTCATTATAATGGAAGGTGCCATTCAAAGGGAAAGGCTCATTATGATGGCCCACTTCTATTTACTTTTTCATATAGGAGTTGCACATTTTTCAGTATATTATATATTTTTGGTTTTAGTGTAGCTGACTTAATTTCGGCTGTCTAATTTTATCTTCTTGGATAATTTTTTTCTGGTTTTTTCAATCGACCCAACATTTGGTCTAAAAATCAAACGACAGCTATTTTTGTTACTCAAGTGCGAAATTGTTTAAATTTTTTTATAGTGGCCGAAATTAAGACGCATGTCATTAATTTTGGCCATCTTGAAAAAACCGGCTATAACTATTGCTAAAACAAACAATAAAAATTTTAAAAGTTTGTAAATTTATCCTTAGGTGTTAGTACTAATAACTTATATTTTTCGCATTTGCAAACTTTTATAGTTATTAGCAAGACTTTAAATCAGTATGTCAAAAACTTAAAAAACAAGTTTTAATAACCTGTGTTTTTTGGATAATTTTTTTGCATGAAAAACGCGCAAAAAATTTGTTATAAATACGGTAGTACCGTGATATTCGAAGACAGCAAAAGAACGGTAGGTTTTTTCACTTGAATTTCAAGGTGGCCGAAATTAACGGAATCTTAAAATGTGCATTTAGATAAACGCATTGCAAACTGCTCTGGAAAAAACTACAAAAAACATGATAAATAACAATTTTGAGCACTAAATAGAAGTTATTTTAAGGTTGTATATTGCCTCGTTTTAAGTTTGATGCAGTGTAAACACAGAGCAAAAATTCACAAAATCACTTTTTCTTTATGAAAATGCTAATAATGCAGAATCACATGAATAAAAAACTTAGCAAAAATACTTGCACATGTGAACAAAACCCCCCAAACTAGGTTTAGGTTGTATATTGCCTCGTTTTAAGTTTGATGCAGTGTAAACACAGAGCAAAAATTCACAAAATCACTTTTTCTGTATGAAAATGCTAAAAATGCAGAATCACATGAATAAAAAACTTAGCAAAAATACTGGCACATGTGAACAAAACCCCCCAAACTAGGTTTCACAAAAAAGTGGATTGAGTTAAAAGTAATTAGGTACCTCTTAGTCAAAAGTTTTGTTGACCTAATTGACCTTTTTTACCTAGTTGACTCTGTTTGCCTTGTTTACCCAGTTGACCTTGTTAACCTAGTTGACTGAGTTGACCTTGTTGACCGAGTTGACCTTGTTTACCTAGTTGGACTTGTTGACCGAGTTGACCTTGTTAACCTTGTTAACCTAGTTGACCGAGTTCATTTTGTTGACCTAGTTGGCCGAGTTGACCTTGTTAGTCTTGTTGGGAACCTAGTTGACCTTGTTAACAAAGTTGACAAAAATACATACACACACGCACGCACACACCCACTCACACACACACACACACACACACACACACACACACACACACACACACACACACACACACACACACACACACACACACACACACACACACGCACGCACGCACGCACGCACGCACGCACGCACACAAGCATGCACGCACACACACACACACACACACACACACACACACACACACACACACACACACACACACACACACACACACACACACACACACACACACACACACACACACACACACACACACACACACACACACACACACACACACACACACACACACACACACACACACACACACACAAGCGTCACAGTAACCATGAAAAATTTCTGTCAAAATAAGCTATCGCATTGCGCATTAAATTTTGTAATTTATCATTATTTTCGTATAAAGCAAAACATACCGCCATATTAACGGCTTTTTAAAATAAAATATCAAGTTCTAAGTCCGAAAAACATTAAAAAATTCAGATTTAATATAAGGCGACTTTTAATTTAACAAATACATTGACAGCTAATTTGTTTTATGTAATAAATAGAAACATTAAAGAAAAAGTCGCTTTATATTAAAACTAAATTTTTCAATGTTTTTCGGACTTAGAGCTTGATATTTGATTTTAAAAAGCCGTTAATATGGCGGTATGTTTTGCTTTATACGAAAATAATGATAAATTACGAAATTTAATGCGCAATGCGATAACTTATTTTGACAGAAATTTTTCATGGTTACTGTGACGCTTGCGTTACACTTTTTTTGTATCGTTTTGACGACGTGTGACTTAACTAATACTGTGGTATTTACAGCTGGTTAACTCATGTAAAAGTTAATCAACTTTGAGAGAAATTTATGTGAATTAAGTTTTATTAGTGGTTAAAAAACGCAAACTAAAGCTTTTACACGTATTGTTTTTATTCGGTTTTGTTTTTCTGAAAATTTCACAAAATCTGTTATTAATTTTCAGGTTTTAGAGAGACTTGTTTCAGTCTTTTCTGGCATTTAGTTTTTAGACTTATGTAGCTTTATACGATTCGAACCATATAAACCATTATACAAACCACATAAAATAGTGTGTTTTTCTTCTGTTTAAATTTTTTTAGTTACACCTGATTTAACCACTTTTTTTGGAAATTAGCTTTATTTGGACTTTTGTTTTGTGCTTGATTTTTCTGGATTGATGGTTTATTTTTAAAAAACAAAACCACACCATTGTAAATGGTTTTTCCAGGTTCCATATAATTTTACGAGGTTACCCAGACCAGTCTTTTCTCGCATTAAATTTTTGAAGTGATTGTAGCTTCATATTCCATATAAAAAAGACTTTTTTTCTGTTTCGATTTTGATAAATTTCCGTCTATTGAAACATTGTATCCCGCAGCGCTCACACGTCACCCAAGATTTATTTCATTTTATTTTTTTAAATATTTTTATTGTTGCCATATGGCTGCTAATTAGTGGTAAGGATATTTTTTCCCTCTACCCGTTGAAAATTAGTAATTTTTATAAAAAGGTAAGGAATTATAATTTGAACCAAAAAAATAACCACAAGAGAATGTGTATTACTGAATAAAGTTACTTAATATGTAATTCAGTAAGGGGAAAAAGTGTCACACAAGTACCCCAGTACCTAAAGCGTAACTTAGAAAAAAAGTGGTCATTTTCACATGAACAGAGGTTTAACTACGGGCAATAGAGCATATACGAAAATAAAATTCAGGTGAGGCGGCAATTTAGCATCTACGTGCAAAAAATCAGCTCCAAATATTTACCTCAGGGAAAAATTTTTGGGGGACCCCCCCCCAAAAAAAAACAAAAAAAAGTTAAGCAAATTAAGCTTATTAGTATGAAATTAAGATATGTTTAGCAAAAGTTTATAGGTTTTTAATATCAGAAAAATATGGGTAATATTTTAATTATGTAAAAATTTTTAGATTTTTAATTGGCTAAAATCTATTAAAGGTTTTGTTGATTTTGATGACGCCACCAACAACGGTTAACCGCGCGGTGACTTAACCCATTTAATGTAAGGGAAAGAGCGCTCCGCGCTCTTCCCTGATTAAAAATTATTTAAAAGTGCTAAACGGTTCGACATATCATGCTCTTGTCAACCAGTTCAAAACGACACTCCGTCTATGATGATAGGTGGATTAGTCTAGCCTATCTAAAATCTGATATCTTCCATCCCATAAATTTTAAAGAACTTGTGGGAGAACAAGCTTACAACGCATTAGCAAAAGAAGCAAAAAATGTCAATCTTGAATATTCAATAAATAGTCAATAAAATAGTCAATAAAAAAATCAATATTGCATGCGGGTTTAAAAGATTTCGCCATGAACCTGTTATGCGAAAGCCTAAGCCTACAAACAAACAATCGAATTCAATATTAAAATAGAAAAACAGTGTCATCTGCAAAAATCAGTTCAATTTTGTACAAATATCATGTTTGTTTAAAGAACGCAGCTTCCTGTCCACTCTGGGAATTCCATGATTTTGGAATCAGGAATGAAACTTAAATTTCCTAAAAATGCCAATATTGCATGCGGGTTTAAAAGATTTCGCCATGAACCTGTTATGCAGAAGCTTAAGCCTACAAACAAACAATCCAACTCAATATTAAAATTAAAAAAAACAGTGTCGTCGGCAAAAATCAGTTTATTTTGTACAAATATCATATTTCTTTAAAGAGCACAGCTTTTCTGCCCACTCTGGGAACTCCATGAATTTGGAATCAGGAATAAAACTTTAAGTTTGTAAAAAAACCAATATTGTATGCGGGTTCAAAATAATGAAACCTGTATGAGTATGCCTTAGCCTAAGCCTAAGCCTAAGCCTAAAAACAAACAATCGAAATCAATACTAAAAAAACAGTGTCATGTGCAAAAATCAGTTTAATTTTTTACAAAATAATTTTGGAATCCACTTTGACTTTGTAATGTGAAGTTGAAAGTGGGTTTTATCGAGTCCAGCAAAAGTTACAAAAATGAAACAAAATTCAATTATGTAGGGTGTTGTGGGAATTAATCTTTAATATTGTGATGTTTGTTTAAAGAGGCCAGCTTCCAGTCCACCCTTGGAATTCCATGACTTTGCAATAAGGAATGAAAGTTTTAATTTGTAAAAAACCCATATTATATGCAGGTATTAAACATTACACCATGAACATGTTATGCTTAAGCCTCAGCTTAAGGCTTAAGCTTAGGCTTAGCTTATGCTTGGCCCTTAGGCTTAGGCTTAGCTGTAAACTTGGCCATAGGCATTGGGTTAGCCTTAGACTTAGGCTTAGACTTTGGCTTAGGAATAGACTTGGCCTTAGGCTTAGGCCTAAGCCTCAGGCTTTGACTTAGGCTTAGCCTTAGTCTTCCTTAGGTTTAGGCTAAGACTAATGGCTTAGCCAGCTTCCAGTCCACCCTCTGAAGTCCATCACTTTGCATTAAGGAATGAAAGTTTAAATTTGTAAAAAAACCCAAATTACATGCAGGTTTAAAACATTACACCATGAACATGTTATGCTTAAGCCTCAGCTTTAGGCTTAGGTTTAGGCTTAGTTTATGCTTGGCCCTTAGGCTAAGGCTTAGCCATAGGCTTGGCCTTAAGCATGAGCTCAGCCTTGGGTTAAGCTTAGACTTAAGCTTAGGCATAGACTTGGCCTAAGGCTTAGTCCTAAGCCTTAGGATTAGACATGGGCTTAGCCTTAGACTTGGCTTTAGCCTTAGACTTGGCCTTAGCCTTAGACTTGGCCTTAGCCTTAGGCTTAGGCTGAGGCTTAGCTTTAGACTTGGCCTTAGCCTTAGACTTAGGCTTAACCTTCCTTAGGCTTAGGCTTAGGCTTAGCCTTAGCCATAGCATAGGCTTTGGCTTAAGCTTGGACTAAGGCTTAGACCTAGATTAAGGAAAGCTTAGTCATGTGTAAGACATTAATATATGAAGTATTAATTACATTTTTAGGCGTAAGTTAAAACTTGGGTAAACACATTCAAATCACAGACCTTGGTCTTAGCCTTAGGCTTAGGCTTAGACTTAGCCTTAGCCATAGCATAGGCTTAGACAAAGGCTTAGGCCTAGATTTAGGAAAACTTGCCCATGTGTAAGACATTAACATATAAACTATTAATTACATTTCTAGGCGTAAGTTACAACTTGGGTAAACAATTTCAAATCAAATGTAATGGTAGTTAACACATATATATATTCATTTACATCATCTGTGTCATTAAATAAAATATTAATTAAATTTTAATTCCTAAAAAAAACAATATCGCATGCGGTTTTAAAAGATTTCGCCATGAACCTGTTATGCGTAAGCCTATGCCTACAAACAAACAATCAAACTCAATATTAAAAACGGTGTCATCTGCGAAAATCAGTTTAATTTTGTACAAAATCGGTTTGCAATGCAAAGCAACTATTTCTCATCAGTATCCTCCATGAAATTAAAATATGTTTTGGTATTTGGCACTACGACATGAAGGCTTTTAATAGTTGTCGTTCAATAAACCGTTTATACAAAACATATATCTTATTGCAAGTGCGCACCTTCTTGTATAATTCTCTAAAAAAACCGATGTTTTTCCTTTCACAAAATGTACTAGAATTGTCTTCGCCTCTATTCTCAAAATGATGGCAACAGTTTAAAATAAAGGGTGTAATAAGTTAAACCTTTTAATCCATATATATTTAAGCTCACGTGAATATTAAACATGGCATAAAACTGCCCAAACCTAACCCTAGAAAGCCTAGCCCAAACTTTAAACTATATAGTTAAAAACATTTCAGCAAATTAATAAATTAATTAAGAAAATTCGGTCTATATTTCAAATTTTGGCCAATTTTGTTCATGTCAGTAAACGGTGGGATGTATCCACCGCGCACCAAAACATCTTCAAAAATTCAATTATAAAATTTGATTTTTTGCCGACGGCCGATGAGTTCTTTGTGAGTTTGCCGACGGCTATTTCACTTTATCAATGGTTTTACAACTTTGTGCTTTGTATTTTTTTTTGACGTACAGCATATACAGTTACACAGTTAATGTATAGCATAACACAATACTTAACTTTTCAGCCCAGGGCAATTAATTACCGTTGGTAGTATTTAGATTAGTTTTAAAAAAAACATAATTCCAACTACAAATAAAAATCGGAAGTCTTAAACCATAGGACGGCCAATTTTAATCTCTAAATTAAATAACACATAACACCTTATAACATAAACTAAATCACCAAAAATAAAAAAATCCTTAAAAATAACATAAAATAAAAACACATAAAATATCTTTACCTTTTCGAACCTAGATTATTTGTATTTTTTACTATATTACTCTCTTAACTTCTGAGGTCAAAAATATACCGCAAACACGTCTTCCTACAGCGCAAACTAACAAATGCGCAAAAAATTCATCACTTTCTCGCAGAATTCTTTGCTAAATGTTTGCACCACAAAATCAGTTGCTGAAAAAGAAGAAATGTCTGCACTATGGTGCAGACCTTTGTTTTCGCAAATTTCGTCATATTTCTTCAAATTTTGCAAATTTTGTCATATTTCGCAAATCATCATCAAATAATTTTAAAGTTTAAAGATTCTTTATACAACTTGCTGTCCGTGATTTAACTTTGGTTCTTTGTGAAATTTTTTTATGATAACTAACTGGTGATTTTATCAATTTTTAACTAAGGATTTTTTAATGAATGAATTTTAAATGACGTTTTTAAGTAAACTTTCATATCAATTTCATTTTTTTTTAAATTTTAACCTTACTAAAAAATTATTTGTTCCTTGTCTATATAAAAAATTGGGCATTTTTCAAGTATAATCGGCAGATTCTGATTTTCAACGCGCTAGTGGTAATTTTAAGCGCGCTGAAAAATCTGAAACTAGATCATGATAAAATTTAGTTTGATTTTTAGATTTTGCTTAGGCTTAGGAAAAACAAAAAAGGCGTTTAAAACTGTTTAGCTGACTAAAAAAGACGTTTCCGCTTAGTTTAACCGTGTTTGAAAAATTATTTTTCAGCGCGGTGAAAAATTAGCGCACTGAAAATTAGAAACTGCCGTAAAATCCACTTAATCACATAACCTACTTTAAGTATAGATGAACTAACAATTTAAATCCCTTATTTTTCAAGTACAATTAATTAAAATAAAATAGTTTTTTGATAAATCTTAAGAAAAACACGTAAACTTAAAAATTTTGTCATGATAAAACTCATGAGCAACCTGAATCGTGGAGTGTAGACCCCAGTTTACCTAAGCAGCCCAAGCAAAACCTTAAAATCAAACTAAAGTTTAAATTTAGCTTGATTTTGAGGTTTTGGTTAGGTTGCTTAGGGAAACTAGGATCTACAGTCCAAGAGTAGGTTTTTTATAAGTATTATTACGGTAATTTACAAAAAAAATATGGTATTTAAACTGTTATTTTGTCTATACTTAAATTAGTCCATGTAATTGAGTGGGTTATACTTGAAAAATTTAAAAAATTGTTGTAGTATTAGATTACAATCTAAACAGTGTCTCCCATTGCCTTCTCTAAGCTGTCATACTGCCCGAATTTTTCAAATTTAAGTTTTAAAATAAATTTGTAGTTTCCAAAGTTTCTTTGAAATTTTTACTTTGATGACAAATCTAATTATTCTGTGTTTAGTTAAGAAAACTTTTTAGTGTTAAATTACAATGTTTACGGCATATTATGAGAATTTTTATCGTAAAAAAGCAATAAAACTGTCTCAACGAAATAACCACAAAATTATAAACATCACACTGTATGCAAACTTTTTCGAGCACTATGCAAAACTATTTTTCACTAAAGCGCATTAATAACAAAGATTAAAAGCTGTATTTTAATAATTATTTATCAAATTAATTTGTAACCTAAATGCAAATTTTTAAAAGCTAAAATTGGTTAATTTTTGTATATTTTCTGAAAAGGTGGAATTAAAAAAATTCTGCGTTCTTATTTGTTTAAAAAAACCGTTTGTTTAAACCGTCATTACCGCACAATTTTAATTGGTCCCCTCATGTCTGCATTCTAATTTTCAGCGTCAGTCTGATATAATTCAACCATAATTGGTAGTTCTTTAATACTTATTTCATGAGAAATTTAAAAAAAATTTCTAATAGTATTTGATTTGATGCCATATTTATCACAGTTGTTTTAGTAGTATTCAGGGGCGTAGCCAGGATTTCGAAAAGGGGGGTTGTACTCCATACAAATTTTTCAAAAGGGGGGGGGGTTGTAGGGGGTTGTACTTTAAGTTTTCAGAAAACCGTAAAAAAAGACATTAAAAAACGGTAAAAATTTTTGCGCTTCGCGCTAAGTGATTTTTTTTGCTTCTATTTGCATTGTTTTTTCAAGTTAAACTTGAAAAATTATAGGTTTAAAAAGGTATAACATTAAAAATCGTGCGACAGCACGAAAAAGTTTTAAAAAATTGTCTTTGAAACTCATTAGAAACATCACTTAAAAGTTGTAAAAAGGTATATAAATGTCGAGCGCTTAGTGGAGCGAAACGCGAGAAAATTTTTTAAAATTGTTCTTTTTGAACCCCCAAATTCTTACCTCCGCCAGCTCAAAAGAAGGGGGTTACAACCCACGTAACGCCCCCTGGCTACGCCCTTGGTAGTATTATATTTATTTACAAAAAATGCTATTTTTACACTGTACGACTACCAGATTGTACTACTCTTTATTGTTAAACATTTATTCTATTTACGCATTTTACAGTGTAGACTTTTTACTTTTGAATATTTATTTAATAAATTAAATTTAATTTAATTTATTTAAGGTACATATGGGAGGAAGAATTGACCTTTTTGCAACAGTTAAAAGATCAGAAAGCCGGTCTATGTCTAATGAAGCCCTGTCAAAATGCACTTATGTTAACGGATCCAAAATTTTTATGTTACAAGTATGTAAAAAAACCAAAGTACATAATAAAAGAAAAAAGGCACACTTAGTGAAACTCTTTTAAACAAAGTACGCTATAAATGTTACTTCAAAAGTAGGAATTTAAATATTACTTTTGTGAACACAAATATGTAGATAGGGAAATTTGTAAAAAATAGTAAAATTTGGATTTTCCGGGGCCGGGGCTGCGGTGGAACATTATGCTCCGGCCGAGGCTGGAGCCGGAGGCCGTAGGCAATTAAAAGTTATATTTTAGAAATTAAACACTTGTGTAATAGAAAAAACTTATTTTTTAAAGGAAGGATAAAAACTTTATTTTAATAATTCGGTGTTTTTTAAACCTTAAGATTATTTCATTTACATACAAATGATATAAATTTTTACGTAAGTATTAGCAATATATTCAAGTTTAAAGCAATATTATACTAAATCCCGCTAACGATTCTTACTACTTTTAACGAATTCTCTTCAAATAAAGCAGCAATTAAAGCACTTTTGTATGGGAAGTATGTTTTGATTACAAAAGCAAAACGTGTTAAAGAAACTAAAAATAAATTTGGATACCATTATAAAAAAACTAATAAAATTATTTGATAGCGAATTTTTTTCATATTATACACGAAATTTCTTTAGATTCATAAATCGAATAAGTTGATAATTGGCGAAATTCAATCCTATATTTAAGGAATTCTAGTCTTGAAAAATGATATTTTAAAGAAGCGTCTTTTTTGAACTTCAATTACATGCCTTTACTCAACATTTTTCAGTCCAAACATACCAACAAGAGGGGTTAATACGCACCTTTTTAGTTTAAATTGTTAAAACATATTTAAAACTTTAACACTATTTTTTTAAATTATAAAAAAATTTTCTTAAATTTTAAAAAGTAAAATAATTATATTGTGATTACGTTCGATTACGATTATGTACGTTAGGCGAATACGTTCGCTTTTTAGTTTGTTTCAAGTTGCTAGTTTTATTCATTTTAATGTTCTAGTTCTAGTTTTATAAAAAAGTAATGATATTCGATTATTTAGTAAAAGCAAAAGTAATTTGAAAAATTTTAATTAATTAGAGTAAGAGTAAAAGTATTTTGTGATTTTTTTACCTATTGGGATACTTTCTGCTGCAAATCCGTAGAAGAAATTCCGCGCCATCGTATCTTATTGCTAAATTTGGTGACGAAGATGACTATGGGGCGGAGTTTAACATTTAGCAGAACTGACGCAGAATACCTTGTGCGGATTTGCAGTGGTTTTCTGACGTTTCAAGTTAATTTAAGTAAAGTAAACGTAACGGTCAAAATTTTATTAAAGTAATATAAATGTAAAAGTAAGACTTATTAAAAGTAAAAATAAGAGTAAAAATATAATAAAACGGAGCAAAATACCTGTTTTCGGTACTCTAGAGTTTCACTCCAAACTGTTTTACTATATTCATGTACAAATTTTTGTTTCTATAATTTTTTGGTCTTAGCGAATTAAAAAACTTTTTTCTGCCACTCACTTTACATTAAGGCCAGAGTCTACTCGTTTAAGTTACTTAAATTAAATAAAACTAGAATTAATTTGAATATTTGCACAAAAAAATTCGAGTAAGAGTATAAGTAAAAGTAATTGAAATTTCACAAGTCAAGTAAGAGTAAAAGTAAGTGAAATTTAAAAATCGAGTAAGAGCCCGTTCACACTTATGCACAATGCACAATGCATAATGCACAATGCATTAAAACTCCGAAAATAGGTGTTCACACTTACGCACAATGCACGATGCACAATGCACAATGCATTATCGGATTTGGAACGGCGTTCCAAGTTTTGTGCGAGTAGCAGCGCGCTTCGAAAATTTGTACGCACTTTTTTCGCAAAGTACGTATGTTGAGAACTCTTCTGCTTAAAAAACGAATCAAATAATAAATATTCTTGGACAAACGACTTTTATTAAACATTATACATAAAATTTAAAACATATTTTTACGTTTAACAAAATATAAAACATAATTCTATGCAAAAAAATAAAAAAGAGGGATTTCGGAACTGTATTTTGGCTTTTTTAGCTTTCCTGACTAATATTCAGGATTGTTTATCCCAACATCGGTTAATTAGAGTTTTTGTCAACTTGGATTTGCAGCAACATTATTCTTTGTTATTTTGCGTTTTTTAATAAATGAAACAAGCATTTTAAACGGTATTTAACAAGAGTTTTGGGTGAGAATTCGTTTTGATGCATTATGCATTGTGCGTAAGTGTGAACAGGTACTATAATGCATTGTGCATCGTGCATTGTGCATTATTCATTGTGCATTGTGCATTGTGCGTAAGTGTGAACGGGCCTTAAAGGTAAAAATAAAAGTAATCCAAAATCCGTTACTTTTATTAGTTTAAGTAAGAGTAAAATATTTTTCTACAACACTACTCTCTATTTAAGATTCGTAAAAATTTACGAATTCCATTCTATAAATTTACTATTTCATTTACGAGGTTTCAACCAAAACGGGGATTCGTAATTTTTACGAAATGTGTGTGTTTTTTTACGAATGCTGGTTGTACGTTATTTAACGAATTTATCTTTTACAAATTTTACCAACTCTCATTTGTTTTTTTGTAACTAGTGGATTCGTAATTTTAAAATTTAATAATAACGAATTTGCTTGTTGTTTTTGATATCTGTGGTTACAAAATTCGTCAAAATTTTTATTATAAAAATTTTTACCTATACAAACAACATCAATCATTTTTTTAACGAACCCGCATAGAAAACAGTAGTATACCCTTTTAAACACATTTTTTACAAAATTCAAAGTACCTGAGTTGATTAAAAATTAACAAAATTACCCGCGTCAACATTTTAACAAAAAACTCACATTAACATTTTAAAATAACAATTTCATATTGTTTTGAAACGTAAAAATTTAATATTACTATAAAGTATCTAAGTATATTTTAAATTTTTGCCAGAAAATTGTTTTTACACTTAGCTAAATTATATTATGTTTAAATTATAGCTAAATTATATTATGTTTAAACGGGTATACTACTGTTTTTATGGGTTCGTTAAAATGTTTAATGTTGTCTGTATAGGTGAAAATTTTTATAATAAAAAGTTTTGACAAATTTTGTAAGCACAGATATCAAAAACAACAAGCAAATTCGTTATTATTAAATTTTAAAATTACGAATCCACTAATTACAAAAAAACAAATGAGATTCGTAAAATTTGTAAAAGATAAATTCGTTAAATAACGTACAACCAGCATTCGTAAAAAAAACACACACATTTCGTAAAAATTACAAATCCCCGTTTTGGTTGAAACCTCGTAAATGAAATAGTAAATTTATAGAATGGAATTCGTAAATTTTTACGAATCTTAAATAGAGAGTAGTGTTGTAGAAAAATATTTTACTCTTACTTAAACTAATAAAAGTAACGGATTTTGGATTACTTTTATTTTTACCTTTAAGGCCCGTTCACACTTACGCACAATGCACAATGCACAATGAATAATGCACAATGCACGATGCACAATGCATTATAGTACCTGTTCACACTTACGCACAATGCATAATGCATCAAAACGAATTCTCACCCAAAACTCTTGTTAAATACCGTTTAAAATGCTTGTTTCATTTATTAAAAAACTCAATATAACAAAGTATAGTGTTTCTGCAAATCCAAGTTGACAAAAAACTCTAATTAACCGATGTTGGGATAAACAATCTTGAACATTAGTCAGGAAAGCTAAAAAAGCTCCAAAATACAGTTCTCCGAAATCCCTCTTTTTTATTTTTTTGCATAGAATTATGTTTTATATTTAGTTAAACGTAAAAATATGTTTTAAATTTTATGTATAATGTTTAATAAAAGTCGTTTGTCCAAGAATATTTATTATTTGATTCGTTTTTTAAGCATAAATAGTCTCAACATACGTACTTTGCGAAAAAAGTGCGTACAAATTTTCGCCCCGCGCTGCTACTCGCACAAAACTTGGAACGCCGTTCCAAATCCGATAGAAAATGCACATCTGTGCATTGTGCATCGTGCATTGTGCGTAAGTGTGAACACCTATTTTCGGAGTTTTAATGCATTGTGCATTATGCATTGTGCATTGTGCATAAGTGTGAACGGGCTCTTACTCGATTTTTAAATTTCACTTACTTTTACTCTTACTTGACTTGTAAAATTTCAACAACTTTTACTTTTACTCTTACTCTAATTTTTTTGTGCAAATATTCAAATTAATTCTAGTTTTATTTAATTTAAGTAACTTAAACGTAGTAGACTCTGGCCTTAATGTAAAGTGAGTGGCAGAAAAAAGTTTTTTTAATTCGCTGAGACTCAAAAAATTATAGAAACAAAAGTTTGTACATGAATATAGTAAAACAGTTTGGAGTGAAACTCTAGAGTACCGAAAAACAGGTATTTTGCTCCGTTTTATTATATTTTTACTCTCTAGATTTTTACTTTTAATAAATCTTACTTCTACATTTATATTACTTTAATAAAATTTTGACCGTTACGTTCACTTTACTTGAAATTAACTTGAAACGTCAGAAAACCACTGCAAATCCGCACAAGGTATTCTGCGTCAGTTCTGCTAAATGCTAAACTCCGCCCACATAGTCATCTTTGTCACCAAATTTAGCAATAAGATACTATGGCGCGGAATTTCTTCTACGGATTTGCAGCAGAAAGTATCCGGAGAGGTAAAAAAATCACAAAATACTTTTACTCTTACTCTAATTAATTAAAATTTTTCAAATTACTTTTGCTTTTACTAAATAATCGAATATCATTACTTTTTTATAAAACTAGAACTAGAACATTAAAATGAATAAAACTAGCAAGCTGAAACAAAGGAAAAAGCGAACGTATTCGCCTAACGTACATAATCGTAATCGAACGTAATCACAATATAATTATTTTACTTTTTAAAATTTAAAAAATTCTTTTTATAATTTAAAAAAGTAGTGTTAAAGTTTTAAATATGTTTTAACAATTTAAACTAAAAAGGTGGCGCATTAACCCCTCTTGTTGGTATGTTTGGACTGAAAAATGTTGAGTAAAGGCATGTAATTGAAGTTCAAAAAAGACGCTTCTTTAAAATATCATTTTTCAAGACTAGAATTCCTTAAATATAGGATTGAATTTCGCCAATTATCAACTTATTCGATTTATGAATCTAAAGAAATTTCGTGTATAATATGAAAAAAATTCGCTATCAAATAATTTTATTAGTTTTTTTATAATGGTATCCAAATTTATTTTTAGTTTCTTTAACACGTTTTGCTTTTGTAATCAAAACATACTTCCCATACAAAAGTGCTTTAATTGCTGCTTTATTTGAAGAGAATTCGTTAAAAGTAGTAAGAATCGTTAGCGGGATTTATAATATTGCTTTAAACTTGAATATATTGCTAATACTTACGTAAAAATTTATATCATTTGTATGTAAATGAAATAATCTTAAGGTTTAAAAAACACCGAATTATTAAAATAAAGTTTTTATCCTTCCTTTAAAAATAAGTTTTTTCTATTACACAAGTGTTAAATTTCGAAATATAACTTTTTAGTGCCTACGGCCTCCGGCTCCAGCCTCGCGAGCATAATGTTCCACCGCAGCCCCGGCCCCGAAAAATCCAAATTTTACTTATTTTTTACAAATTTCCCTATCTACATATTTGTGTTCACAAAAGTAATATTTGAATTCCTACTTTTGAAGTAACATTTATAGGGTACTTTGTTTAAAACGAGTTTCACTAAGTGTGCCTTTTTTCTTTTATTATGTACTTTGGTTTTTTTACATACTTGTAACATAAAAATTTTCAATTGCGTAGACATAAGTGCATTTTGACACGGCTCAAGTTGGGCATTGGTTACCAGCTTTCTGATCTTTTTAACTGTCCAAAAAGGTCAATTATTTCCTCCCATATGTACCTTAAATAAATTAAATTAAATTTAATTTATTAATAAATATTCAAAAGTAAAAAGTCTACACTGTAAAATGCGTAAATAGAATAAATGTTTAACAATAAAGAGTAGTACAAAGTAGTAGTAGTACAGTGTAAAAATAGCATTTTTTGTAAATAAATATAATACTACCAAGGGCGTAGCGCAGGGGCGTTCTACATAGGTTGTAACCCCTTTCTTTTTGAGCTGGCGGAGGTAAGAATTTCGGAGTTCAAAAAGAACAATTTTTAAAAATTTTCTCACGTTTCGCTCCACTAAGCGCTCGACATTTATATACCTTTTTACAACTTTTAAGATGATGTTTCTAATGAGTTTTCAAAGACAATTTTTTAAAACTTTTTCGTGCTGTCGCACGAATTTTTAATGTTATACCTTTTTAAACCTCTATAATTTTTCAAGTTTAACTTGAAAAAACAATGCAATGAAGCAAAAAAAATCACTTAGCGCGAAGCGCAAAAATTACCGTTTTTTAATGTCTTTTTTTACGGTTTTCTGAAAACTTAAAGTACAACCCTCAAAATAGTTTCCCCTTTGAAAAATTTGTATAAAATTCAAGCCCCTTTTTAGAAATCCTGGCTACGCCCCTGAATACTACTAAAACAACTGTGATAAATATGGCATCGGATCAAATACTATTAGAAATTTTTTTTAAATTACTAGTGAAATAAGTATTAAAGAACTACCAATTATCGTTAAATTATATGAGCCTGACGCTGAAAATTAAATGCGGACATAAGACCAATTAAAATTGTGCATTAATGACGGTTTAAACAAACGGTTTTTTTCAACTAATGAGAACGCTTAATTATTTTATAATTCCACCTTTTCAGAAAATATACAAAAATTAACCAACTTTAGCCTTTAAAAAATTTGATTTAGGTTACAAATTAAGTAATTTGATAAATAAATATTAAAATACAGCTTTTAATCTTTGTTATTAATGCGCTTTAGTGAAAAATAGTTTAGTTTAGTGCTCAAAAAAGTTTCATTGCATATTAATTAAATTTTTATAATTTTGTGGTTATTTAGTTAAGACAAGTTTTATTTCTTTTTCAAGTTAAAAATTCTTTCATTGATATGCCGTAAACATCTGTAATTTAACACTAAAAAGTTTTCTTAACTAAACACAGAATAATTAGATTTTGTCATCAAAGTAAAAATTTGGCAAAGAACTTTTGGAAACTACAAATTTATTTTAAAACTTAAATTTGAAAGATTCAGGCAGTATGACAGCTTACAGAAAGCAATGGGAGACACTGTTTGGTAGGTGCTGAAATTTTTTACTACAACAATTTTTAAATTTTTAAAGTCTGACCCACTCAATTACATGAACAAATATTAGTATCAACAAAATAACAGTTTAAATTGCATATTTTTTTGTAAATTACCGTAATAAATACTTATAAAAAACCTACTCTTGGACTGTAGATCCTAGTTTCCCTCCAGCAACCCAAGCAAATCCTCAAAATAAAGCTAAAGTTAAACTTCCGTTTGATTTTAAGGTTTTGTTGCAGGCTACTTAGGTAAACTGGGGTACTACACTACCCACAATTCAGGTTGCTCATGTGTTTTATCATGACAAAATTTTTAAGTTTACATTATTTTTCTTAATATTTATCAAAAAACTATTTATTTTAATTAATTGTACTTGAAAAATAAGGGTTTTAAAGTGTTCGTTCGTCTATACTTAAAGTAGGTTATGATTAAGTAGATTATACGGCAGTTTCTAATTTTCAGCGCACTAATTTTTCAGCGCGCTGAAAAATAATTTTTTAAACACGGTTAAACTAAGCGGAAACGCCTTTTTTAGTCAGCTAAACAGTTTTAAACGCCTTTTTTGCTTTTCCTAAGCCTAAGCAAAACCTAAAAATCAAGCTAAATTTTATCATGATAGAGTTTCAGATTTTTCAGCGTGCTTAAAATTATCACTAGCGCGCTGAAAATCAGAATCTGCCGATTATACTTGAAGAATGCCCAATTTTTTATATAAACAAGGAACAAATAAATTTTTAATAAGGTTAAAATTAAAAGAAAGAATGATATGAAAGTTTACTTAAAAACGTCATTTAAAATTCATTTCTTAAAAAATCCTTAATTAAAACTTTATAAATTCATTAGTTAGTTATCATAATAAAATTTCACAAAAAACCAGAAGTTAAATCACGGACAGCAAGTTGTATAAAGAATCTTTAAAACTTTAAAATTATTTGATGATGATTTGCGAAATATGACAAAATTTGCAAAAATTGAAGAAATATGACGAAATTTGCGAAAACAAAAGTCTGCACCATAGTGCAGACATTTCTTCTTTTTTCAGCAACTGATTTTGTGGTGGAAACATTTAGCAAAAAAATTCAGCGAAAAAATGTTGAATTTTTTTAGCATTATGTGAGTTTGCGCTGTAGGAAGACGTCGTGTTTGCGGTATATTTTTGACCGCAGAAGTTAAGAGAGTAATATAGTAAAAAATACAAATAATCTAGGTTCGAAAAGGTAAAGATATTTTATGTGTTTTTATTTTATGTTATTTTTAAGGATTTTTTTATTTTTGGTGATTTAGTTTATGTTATAAGGTGTTATGTGTTATTTAATTTAGAGATTAAAATTGGCCGTCCTATGGTTTAAGACTTCCGATTTTTATTTGTAGTTGGAATTATGTTTTTTTTAAAACTAATCTAAATACTACCAACGGTAATTAATTGCCTTGGGCTGAAAAGTTAAG
>JASAMX010026992.1:0-11438 GCA_030248175.1 Microlaimidae sp. YZB2_3
GATGAATTTAATTGGATTTATAACATTTTTCGTAAAATTTACAGAACGAATATCCTAAATACATTAATATTTTTTAAGTAAAAACACTAATTTTTTTTTTTTTTTTCGATGAAAGCTGAACGGATTTTCATGAGAAAAGCTAAAGATTAGTTTTTTATAAAAGTCGATACAAAAGAGTGCGCTTGTTAAAGTCACGATACAAATATCGTCCGCTTTTAACTACTCCATTTTGGAAAAAAGGACACAAGTTTCTAAAACTTACACTAAACTTAACTTTAGGACACCTAGGTTTTTGTTCTAAAAAAACACCTTGTGCAATTTAAGAGTAAAAATCAAAGAAACAAAGTTTTTTCTAAAGTAAGAGAGTCAAAAAATCAGCTACACTAACAATTATTATAACAGTAGATTTTTATGATATTAGATTTTTTTTTGATTTTAGATTGGTGTTTGTTTTGTTGTTGCTATCGTTGTTCTTCATGCCTTTTTAGCTATAGGATTTAAGGTAAATTTAATTATATAAGTTTAGTATTATTGCGTTTCTGTTTCATTGTTCACAATTCGACGAATATGCATTTTGCATCTCGTCTTGTCCAAAAAAAATTTTTTTGTTTCATTTAAACAACTAACTTCGTTAAAATCCAATGCATCAAAAGTCGAACTCTCTGCCTATTCATTGAAAAAAACCTCATCGGTTGCATTATTAGCGTCCCTGAAGAAAGGAGGGAGCGGCTGCTTTTCCAAAATCCAATAAAAAAATTTTTTGGCTGTTTTTTGGGAAAGAATGGGGAACCCCTTTTTCCTCGGTCACCTATTTGCAAAAGTCAGACGTTCAAGCGGATTATACTGCGGAATTCAACGACTAATAAGGTACGAAAATGTCACTGTCTTAAGTTTTTTTTTTTTTAAAAAACACCAATTCAGTCCATTTAAAACAATTTATTGTTTTAATACAATTTTTTAAAAGTGCGGTAAATATTTTGCGCTGCCTTCCGCAGAACTTTTAATCTTTTTTCTGTTTTGGACAAATTAGTATTTGGAAATTTTATGTCTGAAAATATTTTAGTATTTATTTATAGGAATTCTTTTTTGAATCATCTTCCGGCTCAATCTCAAGTTCTAAAATATCGACGATATCAGCATTCACCACTGCTCCTGGGTCTCGTCTGGAAAACACAGTAATTAACGCAAATTTAAATGCAAAAGTAAAAGGAGAAGTGACCAACAGGTCAAAACCCGGCGGAAAAAAACCCTCGTATTCGGCTCCTCCCGATGAAAAACGCGCTGCTTCCAACGTTCAAGGTGACCAAAAAGAAATTAATTCAAAAGAAGTTGCAAAAGGAAATATTGCGAAAATGAAAATATCAAGGAATACGCCGGTTGAACAGTAGTATATTGTAACTGCTAAAAGGTCTTAAAAGGAACTAAAGAACAAGCTTAAAACATAATGCCGACTAAAAACATTATTTTTTCTCTTCACTTACTTTCTGTAGTCATAACAATTATTATTCTGTAACCACCATAAAAATGGTGAAAGAAGAAAATTGTTTTCACACCAACTTTTTTTGGTCAAACTGTTGTTAATTCAGTTAAAACAAAATAATATTCCACAAGAGAAATTCCGACTACACACTAAACTTTTAACAAAAATTTTGCAAGAAAAGTCGCACATCTTTTTGCTAATTACTGGCACAGCAATTTTTTACACAGTGTTAGTTTTCCTGCAGTGAAAACTGGGACTTTTTTGAAAGTCAATATTGCTTTATTCGAACTGCTATTATATTTGCACTGCACTATAAAAAAAGTAAAGGCAATTTGAGCTAAAATTTTGAATTTAAGTCGTTTATTTGACATTCAAATGTCAAAGTTCTTGTTTAAATTTAAAAAAAATCGATTTTCCACCGTTTTAAAACTAATAAAATAACTTCTACAGTGTTTCACTGCATTCAAAGTGACTACAAATGTCTAAATTTTTTATTGTACAGCCGTACGAAAGTCATACGACGGTTTGCCTGTGCAACTTTTTAACCAAAATTTTGGTCAACAATTTTGTGTTTAGTCAGTCGGACATTTTTTCGTGTTATATATAGTATATTACTGGTTAAGTAAACTGTGGAAAAGGGTGTATCAAAAATTTTAGCAAAATTTGAAAATATTCTTGCAGTTTGTTTGTTCTTTTGAAATATTAGAGAAATCAATAACACAAAAACAATCTGTACTGTGTATTTATTGTCACTCATTGAACCCAAAAAATTAATCCGTTTAAAATTTTGCCTTGTGGGAAAAACCTTGTACAATTGAAATGTTTTATTGTGATTGTGGCTTCTTGAACGATATGAATACATTAATTTTTTATTATTTCTTAAAACGAAAGTTTAATGACTGTGATAATTTTGGTACTAGTAGTATTTATTGTGGTTGCAGCTTATGGGATTTTGTCTTAAAAATGTTTAACAAACTTTTGGTTTGTTGGGTCTCTGGGAACTGTGTTGTCAGTAATGCTTGACTTTCATGTATGACAAAGTCAAAAATAAATTCTAGCAAACAACATTTAAATGCTTTATTCTGCAAATAAGATTTCTTTTGTTTGTTTTTTTTTGTTAATATTTGGAATTTCAACGTTATCAGAAGTTTGTACACAATAAAAGTATTTTTCTTTCACATTGAAAGTATAATACAGTACAACGTACAGATGTTATTTAACTAAACTATAGTCTTCAACAATATTGTAAACTAAGACGAAGGTAGTTTTAAGCAATAATATCTTAATATTTAAAATACTCGTAATTTCATTATTTTGAATAATTTCTACCATATAACTGTGTGTGCTTATCGTTTAACTGTGTAAACCATTTTAAAATGATCGCTCATTTGACCGTTGGTTCTTGTACCAAAGAAAACGTCAGCGCGAGATTTACTGTAAGTGTGCGCGCTTTTGGTAAATACGTTTCCAAGTTTACACTCCGAAGAAAACCAGTCGAGACACCATTTCTGCTGGCATTACGTTGATAAGCCGATTTGGCCCGACAGTAAGCAATTTTCGGGTGATATGGTGAAAGTTTAATTCGACTTAAAGTTAATCTGAGATTAGCGATTGTCGACATATAATAAACATACTAACAGTATTGATTGAATAATGTAGGTTAACGGAGTTAATAGACTTAATCTCAGATTAATACGTCACTAATCCAGGATTAGCAGGAAAAACCCTAAAAATTTTTAATCCACCTCTGGAGGTGGGTTAAAAGTTTAACAATTTAATCTAAGTTAGTGACAATTTAATTTGAGATTAAGCCTAATCTCAGATTAAATTCGTTAAACTAAATTATCTTGTCGATACTGCTAGTATGTTCACTGTTTGTCGACAATCGCAAATTTCAGTTTAACTGTAAGTCGGATTACACCTTCACATACGACCCCTGAGCTATTATTGGCGGACAGAGAAAGATGATTTGCAGCCACGGCAATATAACTGCAATGATAAACTTACACTAATAATGTTTCCCGGAGCTTCGGAGCAAACAGCAAAGTTCCGCTTTTCGGAGCTCCAAAGAGTTTCTTTATATGACCTCCCCATAGTTTTTTTACATGACTGGAGCTCCGAAGCATGACATTGGACGGTTGGAACAGCACCAATTTATACATAATTTATTATCTGTGTTTGGCTCGGGTAGCATTTGAAACCATACGTGGTAATATGAAGATTAACACCCTCTTCCTTTTGCTTCGGACATGGTGGTAAGCAGTGTTTGTTAACAACCCTCATCCTTATTTTTTTTAAATTTAAGAAATATGTTTTTATAAAAAAGCTTCAAATCCAAACAAACATAATTTAAGGTGTAAATGGGTGTTTTCAGCAATACGCTAACACTGGTGAAATTTATACAAAATTATCTATTTTATAAGAAGCGTTGAAAGAGGGCGGGATAAAAAAAGGACATTTTAAAAGACCCAAACATTTCTAAAAGAAGCAACTTTTAATAAAAATCCATATTAAAGGTAAAATTAATATAAAAATTAAATGCAACATGTAATAAACTAAGCAATAAATAAACCATAAATTCATTAATAATTCATATATTTATTTCTAATCACACTCCTACATTTTGTTCCTTTTAAAAAAATATCTTTAGTGTAAGAATTGTTGACGTTTCACGCGTTTTTTGGCGGCGGTGTCGACGAAAAATGCTGTTTAATAATATTTATGGCCATATAATTTTATAACCAGTCATTTGGTCCGTCTTTCGTTTTTTTTAAAAATTTGCAGAAATTACGGTATTTTCCGCACGGTCTTCATTTTTAGTGTTTGCTATATTTTATGTTTATGATTATAAGTTTTAGCGCAAAGTGCCTATATGTAGGTGGGCAGGAAAGATTATACCCCCTCCCAAAGAAGCCTCGAATACTGCTGCGACACCCCCCTAAAAACTGGGAGTATCCGGGAAACCCACTTCCCCCTTAAATTTGGGTGGTCCTAGTATTCAAAACGCTAAAAATGGGGTATTTAAGGTATATTTTAAAAAAGTTTGGGACACCTCTCCCCAAATTTCGGGTGTCAGGTATACCCAAAAAAAAATCCGCGAAGCTGCCCACAATGCACAAAAAAAATGTTATCAAAAAATGTGTTTTGATTTTAATTCCCCTCTTATTTGATGAATCTAATCTCTACGAATCACCGAACCGAACACATGCATGGATAAAAAATAACAAAATCAAAGTGGCCAATATCGTAAAAGAAGCTAGACTTTAAAAAAGCTAAGCTTTTGTTTTCATAAGTAACAAATACCTTTTAGATAAGCCATTAGAATGAATAGTCAACCGTCGTTAAGCTATTATAACAAGCCTTTCCTAGTATTATTACGTTTAGAATGCATAAAGTTTACATATTTTTACATAGTTTCTTTAGTTATTTTTTTTTCACTTTCTATTTATTTTGAACAATTGTTAATGTGTAAATTAGTCACTTATAACACTAAGAAATGCTAATTTTTTAGTCCTTATAGTTGTAATATAAAAAAGTGGAATTAAACAAAATCCCGAGTACTCATTTTTCTAAACACCGTATTTTGATCCATCCTCATATGTCCGTAAACATTTCACGAGGTCAGCCAGATTTTTTTCTAAATAAATTTTTTAAATTAGGTAAAACTATAGTCTGTTCAAAAATGATTAAGACTGGCGACAAAACGTAAATTTTAAAAAAGTTATATCTCAGGATCGGCTAAACGAATTAAAACAATACTTATATCAATAGCTTATGTTTTTAGCTATCAGTAAAAAAAACAATGTTCATCAATGACGCCATTACTACGGCTAATACGATGAAATAAACCTAGGCCTCAAAAAACGTATAAACAAATTATTATCATATGATAGGAATTTTTATTCAGTGTGCAGCTGCAAAAACCAAACGCAATTTTCCTATGGTCCACATAAGTCCATCTCAGACTACTTCACATCTTTTCTGTCTAAACATACTTCCAAGGAGAAATCGCCCTTTTTTCCTGCTATATTGGTAGAGAATTTTTCAAAGTTAGTCATGGGTGGCGCGGGAGCGCCACGGGGCGATTTAGCCCCGTGGCGCCGCGCCAACCATTATTAGAGAACGTGGGTAAATTTTGAAATTCAGAACCTTCTTCTTCTTCTTATTATTATTATTATTATTCCAACGCTCCATCCTTAAAAGCGATATTCCTCATTCGTTACTGATTGATCAAAAATAAATATTGGCCCATTAGAAAGAAGAAGGAATTACGCAACTTTCGTAGGAAGCACTTTTTTCATTTAGGTCCTTGTTATCGATTTATTGATCAAAATAAAAAATTTGAAAAATATACAAATAAAAACTCCTAACCGCACAATAACAGCCTTTTGGCAACAATAAGGATTGTACAGAGCAGACAACCAACATCCCCTCATAGAAACCGCACAAAAAAAGCAGACCGCTTTTAATTGGTGGCAGAAACTGAACCAGTTCCCAGCGCCATCTGCTTCAACCGCGCGGAAAACGGCGAAAACAACAGAGTACTTTTTTGAATTCTTGCATTACTGATGACAAAATTAATTCAAAGTTTTATTTCTTAAAAAATAATAATAAGCGTCGGTGGCGCGGGAGCGCAACGCGCCGGTAATCATCGGTGGTGCGGGGTGCCATACTGCAATTTAACCCACGGCACCGCGCCAACTATACTTAGAGAACGTAAGTAAATTTTGTAATTCACGTTCATCATCTTCTTATTATTTGGCGCACGGCATCGCGCCAACTATATTTAGAGAACGTAGGTAAACTTTGTCTGGAGCGCAACTGCACCGCACTAACTATAATTAAACAACGTGGGTAAATTTTGTAATCATGGGTGGCGCGGGAGCGCCACGGGGCGATTTAGCCCCGTGGCGCCGCGCCAACCATAATTAGAGAACGTGGGTAAATTTTGAAATTCAGAACCTCCTTCTTTTCTTCTTCTTCTTCTTCTTCTTATTATTATTATTTTCCAACGCTCCATTCTTAAAAACGATATTCCTCATTGAAACGTTACTGATTGATCAAAAATAAACATGGGCTCATTAGAAAGAAGAAGGAATTACGCAACTTTCTTAGGAAGCACTTTTTTCATTTAGGTCCTTGTTATCGATTTATTGATCAAAATAAAAAATTGAAAATTAGACAAATAAAAACTCCCAACCGCACAATAACAGCCTTTTGGCAACAATAAGGATTGTACAGAGCAGACAACCAACATCCCCTCATAAAAACTGCACAAAAATAGCAGACCGGTTTTAATTGGTGGCAGAAAAAGGCGCCAGTTCCCAGCGCCATCTGCTTCAACCGCGCGGAAAACGGCAAAAACAACAGAGTACTTTTTTTTAATTCTTGCATTACTGATGACAAAATTAATTCAAAGTTTTATTTATTAAAAAATAATAATAAGCGTCGGTGGCGCGGGAGCGCCACGCGCCGCTAATCATCGGTGGTGCGGGGTGCCAACTGCAATTTAACCCACGGCACCGCGCCAACTATACTTAGACAACGTGAGTAAATTTTGTTATTCATGTTCATCATCTTATTATTATTATTATTATTTTTACTTTAAAAATTATAATTGCAATCATTGGCGCACGTCATCGCGCCAACTATATTTAGAGAACGTAGGTAAACTTTGTCTGGAGCGCATCTGCACCGCACTAACTATAATTAAACAACGTGGGTAAATTTTGTAATTTAAATTCATCTTCTTCTTCTTATTATTTTTTATTTTATCTCTGCAACGGAATGATTATAAAAATATGTCATTGAGCAGCTAAAACTATAGTATATTAGGCTATTTTTTAATTTAATTCAAAAAAAGTGGTAGACTAGCCTTGAAAAATGCTCTTAAGAATAGAGCAGGAAAAAGGGGATTTTCGCGGTGCGTATGTTTAGACAGAAAAGATGTAGACTAGTCTGAGGAGTGGACATTATGTTGACTATAGGATATGTGAATTGTGTTTGGCCAGCTGCTCACTAAATAAAAATTTCTACCATATGATAATTATTCGTTTATACATTGATCTAATCACACAGTACTTTTGCATTTTTTTAGTTTGATGAAATGTCAATTGAAAAAATCATACTCACAGAAATCTTTGACAAGCGCGAAATCGCCACTTTTTCAAATTTATAGTTATTTCTTACACATACAAATATAACCTTCTAATTGA
Organism: Microlaimidae sp. YZB2_3; assembly: GCA_030248175.1. Classification (NCBI taxonomy): domain Eukaryota; kingdom Metazoa; phylum Nematoda; class Chromadorea; order Desmodorida; family Microlaimidae; species Microlaimidae sp. YZB2_3. The sequence continues at coordinate 7,696 of JASAMX010026992.1, forward strand.
AAAAGTGGCGGTTTTGCGCTTGTCAAAGATTGGTGTGAGTATGATTTTTTCAATTGACATTTCATCAAACTAAAAAAATGCAACAGTGCTGTGTGATTAGATCAATGTATAAACAAATCATTATCATATCGTAGAAATTTTTATTTAGTGAGCAGCTGGCCAAACCAAATGCAAATTTCCTATAGTCCACATAATGTCCATCTCAGACTAGTCTACATCTTTTCTGTCTAAACATACGCCCGGGGAAAAATCACCTCTTTTTTCTGCTCTATTCTTAGACATTTTTAGAGGCTCATCTTCCGCTTTTTTAATTAATTAAATAATAGCCATATTAAACTTTATCTTTTTAGCTGCGCAATAAGCATATGTTTATAATCATTCCGTTCCGATTTGTTTTTTAAATAAAAAATAATGTAACTCGGGGGCGCCACGCACGGTAATCCGATTATCAGGGTCCATACCATCGTCCGGCACTGCGCGGCTAAAACTCTTAAAGAACGTGAGTGTATTTTTAATTCATGTTCATCATTTTTTTATTATTTGGCGCACGGCATCGCGCAACTATATTAGAATTCGTAGGTAACTTTGTCTGGAGCGCCACTGCACCGCACTAACTATAATTAAACAACAGTGGTAGATTAGCCTTGTAATTTAAATTATCATCTTCTTGTTATTTTTTATTTAAAAATTAGATCTCGGCAACGGAATGATTATAAAAATATGTCATTGGGCAGCTAAAACTATAGTTTAATAGGCTATTTTTTTAATTTAATTTAAAAAAAGTGGTAGACTAGCCTTGAAAAATGCTAATAGAGCAGGAAAAAAAGCGATTTAGACGTATGTTTTTGACAGAAAAGATGTGGACTGGGCTGAGATGGACATTAGATGTAGACTATAGGAAATTTGCATTTGGTTTGGACAGCTGCTCACTAAATAAAAATTTCTACCATATGATAATGATTTGTTTATACATTGATCTAATCACACAGCATTGTTGCATGTTTTTTAGTTTGATGAAATGTCAATTGAAAAAATTATACTCACAGCAATCTTTGACAAGCGCGAAATCGCCACTTTTTCAAACTTATAGTTGTTTTTGTATACGTACAAATATAACCTTCAAATATGAAAAAGTGGCAATTTCGCGATTGTCAAAGATTGCTGTGAGTATAATTTTTTATTTAGTCAAACTAAAAAAACGTGCAACAATGTGTATATAATTAAATAAATATATAAACAAATCATTATCATATGGTAAAAATTTTTATTTAGTGAGCAGGCTGCCGAACCAAATGCAAATTTCCTATAGCGCTTTTACATAATGTCCATCTAGGCCTAGTCAACATCTTTTCTGTCTAAACATACGCCCGGGGAAAAATCGCCCCTTTTTCCTGCTTAATTTTTAGAGGATTTTTCAAGGCTAGTATAAAATTTAAAAATTTTTTTTTATTTTATAAAAAGAAAAAAAACACTCAGTAACAGTATCAAAATCGGGTCGGCGGTCACGCAGCGAAATCGAGATGTCTTGCACATTAGATAGATGTTTTTTATTCATGCCATTTTATTGAATCTTGCACATTAAAATGCTAAAAATATTTGTACGGAGTCCTTTAGGGCTGTCCTGTTGTTGAATATTATTAAAATTATTGTATTGTTGCATGGCGATTAAAGACAGAAATAATTTGAAAATTATTTATTCAACGTTTCAACCTGATAAAACACAGGCCTTCGTCAGGAAAATACGTTAAATTTTCCTGACAAAGGCTTGTGTTTTATCAGGTTGAAACGTTGAATAAATAATTTTCAAATTATTTCTGTCTTTAATCGCCATGCAACAATACAATAATTTTAATACTAAAAATATTTATCGATGTCAGAAATTTTAGCAGCGTTATGTGGGAAATTTAAAGATTTTCAAGATTGGGAAATTTAAAGATTTGTCATTCCAACAAATTTACACGTGAAAAACCAAGGCTACGCAAAAATAGTTTAACGCGATAACCAAAAGGTAAAAACATACATGCCATTGTAAAAACTTTTGTTAATTTTGCTGTTTACTAAAAAATTAAAGGCAAACCAAACGTAGCTGCAACAGTGTGTTCACGTGTTCATTAAACAAGTATTTTCTGTCACAAAATAAGAATTATTTATAAACTACCATATGAAGTTGATTTCTTACGTCAAATCTTTAATTTTCTGAATTCTGATTGGCTAATATGAGTGACGTCAGATTCTCGTGATTTGAGTGGTTACATAATGGGGGGCATTTTTGAGTCAAACGAACAACTGTTGCAGCCACGTTGGGTTTACTTTAGTTTACAATCTTTTTTTTTTAATTTTGAGTTAACGGCAGGATCACATAATCAAAGTTTTATTATGTTTGGTAGTTCCATAGTAATGGAGGCAGCCCGCTAAATTTTGCCAAATTAACGTCCATATTTTGTACTGTAATTCTTGTAATACTCCATAAATACAATCATTATCTTGTTTCATATTAATTCTTGTTTCAATCAAGAAGTTGTAAGTTAAAATATTGCCTGATATTCAGTGAGTAAGGCGGTAAGTAAAGTAAGTAAGTAAGTAAAACTAGTACAAAAAAACCTAAAAAAGCCTTCTCAAAATATAGACTTTATTTAAAACCAAATCTTGGAAACAAATTTACATTTTTTTTATTTTAGCCAAAATGAATCCTGTTTTAAATACGCCTGTATCTTTTTTAATGATGATTCTACTATTGAAATTTGCCAATATATCGGCTTCAACATCAAAACTATCTGAAAAAGATAAGGAATACCTGATAAATGCCTTAACTCATTATGTTTCACCCAAGAAGGTTTGTTGAAAAACATCAATATTATTCAAAAAATTTAATTAAGTAGAAGTTTGTGTGGTTTTTTTTGCTATGTTTAATTGAAAAAGAAAAAAGTTTAAAAAAATAAAATATATATAACATAAACATAAAGTAAAATATTACTATATATGTAAAGTAACTGACTTAAATTTGGTCAGCCTTAATTTGGACCCCCTGTTTGTTGTTTTTGTGATGCACAAAGTTATAAAATGAATTGCGTGTGGCTGAGTCATTCGCTGATCATTTTATAACTTCGCGCATGGTAAAAATAACAGCCGGTAACCGAAATTAACGCTGGTCGAATTTAAGTCAGTCACTCTACATATATTTGTTTAAACACAATTTAAATTTAGGGCCCTAATTCGGGCAGGGACGTACTGAGGGTTTTATTTCGGGACGGGCGGAATGCAGTACAAAAAATTTCAAGGGTGAAAACTTTTTGAAACCGTTAAAAAAGCGCTGCATAACCGTAAATGTAAAGCTATATAATACATTTAGCATTGCAACGTATTGTTCGATGTTTTTGGCGTTACAAAGATGTGATGTTGATGTTGGTGCATTATTTTTTTCAGTTTAAAACTACACCGGTAGATATTGGCATAGCTAGGATTTTACAACGATGGTTGGTCACGATTTTATGCTTTATAAGGCTCACAAAATTTGCGTTTCGCGTGGACTTTTTTTAGCGCAACGGAGCGCGAAAAGATTTTTTAAGAAATGGAATGTTTGAATTCACAAATTTTTACCCATTCTGACCCTAAACAGAAATCTAGAGACCCGCTATACCCTCTGGCTTACACCTAATGTAAGAACAGCCTCCTAGTTTTTTAGGATACCTATATAAAACAAAATTCTGAAGCCGGCTGAGTATTCTAGGGTAGGAGGAAATAAA
>JASAMX010026995.1:0-19133 GCA_030248175.1 Microlaimidae sp. YZB2_3
GAAGATATTATGCCGAAAATATTTTTTAACGTAGTAATGGTGAGTTTTTTTGAATGAAAGACCTCATTTTTTCTTAAGCTTTAGCACAAATTTAACGTAAGTGGGTGCTTATACCAAAAATATATAATATACCGAAAAATGTGCAACTCCTATATAAAAAAGTACAGAAAAGGTGGCTTTTATAATGAGCCTCTCCATTTAAATGACACTCTCCACTATAATGGGATAGTAGCCATTTTAATTTGGCGAATTAAAATGGAGAGGAAGCCATTATAATAGCCATTTATTGATTTAATTTCACTCACAAGTGTAATATACTCTCCGGGCCACAGGAGTTTCCCCGTGTCGGTTCAATATTGTCTGACGCGCAGGAACTCGTGCGGCCCGGAAAGTATTACACTTGTGAGTATATATGAAGTGAAATTAAATCAATAAATGGCTATTATAATAGCTTCCTCTCCATTTTAACTCGCCGAATTAAAATGGCTACTATGCCATTATAGTGGAGAGTGTCATTTAAATGGAGAGGCTCATTATAAAGGCCACCTTTTCTGTACTTTTTTATATAGGAGTTGCACATTTTTCGGTATATTATATATTTTTGCTTATACCAGGTATTTTATTTATTTTTAGGCATTGGTATTTTTTTTATTCTTTAAACTTTTTACTTTCGTCTTTTATTGCAATAAAACGCCACATTATAAATTGCATAGCAATAAAAACTTAAATAATTTTACTAAATGTAAAGGCAAATGTGTAAAATGTCATAAGTCCCAGTATACGTGTGTCAATTGTGGATTTGACTAATCCAGAACTAAAATAACACTTTTTACCATTTAGCTGGCCGACGACCCATTGTTAAGCTTCAAATACCACGGATTTAATTTTTGATTTGTCAAATATTCTTTAAAATGTTAAACAAAAAAAACCCACGAAGAAAAGTAAAACTAAAAAACAAAAAAAAATGATTACGTCTGAATACACCAGCACGATTAATTTAATTTGTTTGCGGAATTATCGTTTTTGTCGTTCAACATCCCGTTTCTGGAAAAGGCGAGATCTCAAACGACAAACATCTTGCCTTCCGGAAATTTGTATTTTGGGTGCTATTTTTAATTATACTTTTTAAAAGACAAGTTTTTACTCAAAAGTTTTGCTTTGGCTTAGGAGTAAATAAAGTTTTTAAACACATCATTAAGTACAAATTTACCACCATAAAGTTTTAGGAGCTTAAGATTAAGCCTAAGCAGTTTAAACTTAAGCCTATGTTTTTTAATAAAAAATCATTAAATAAAAGTTTATCATGGCAAAATGTTACTTGATTTTTGGGATTGCATAGGTTCATGGGAACAAAAGTTTTCAATCCATTATTTTAGTTACAAAATACGGAAAAGTCTTTTTTTTAAGAACGTTTATAAAATCACCAGCCAAAAGAAAAGTTTTTCGAAGACGGGATGTTTGAGCCTTACGAAAACGGGATATTAAAAACGAGATGTTTAAAAGACGGTCTATTTTTATATGATATATGTGACGTAAGACGTAAGTTCCGGGAACCCAATTTACTAAATGAGCCGAATTCATCTAAACGACAAAAAACCATGCCAACAATACACGTTAAAGAATTAATATTTTAAAATATCTACATCCAAATAAGGATATGAATAAAAAGTAAAAAGAAACATTAATATGAAAGCTTAAAAACCTAGTCTTTTAAATGACGTCGACAACCGAACCCATTTTTTTTTACTTACTTTAAAATGGTGATTTTTGAAACGCATCACATTTTGTTTCGCACAGATTTCTAAGTTTGGTAGATCATTTAATTTTAAAAAACGTGTGTTATTTTTGTATTATTGGGATCAAACTTCTAAAAATTATGTAATTGTGTTTCTTGAAAATTTATCTTATGCATATTTTTCATGTATAAATTTTGGTTTTTGGTAAAAAAAATTAGGTTTCGTGATTTGTTTTTTTTTTATTTTTAAAAGACAATAACTTAGTAAATTTTTAACCGATCAAAAAATTTTAAAAATAAAAGCGGAGAACATGAGGAATTTTTTAAAATCGGTTTTTCGAGAGGGAATCACATTTTACATTTATACAAGCCTGATAATTTAGAGAACTGTACCTTTGAGCCAGTTCTTTTTTTCGTTAAATAACGCCGCAGCATAATCTTTAAAGGGTGCTCTTCAACCACTCTTAAAAACTATATACAATAATAAAAAAATGTGTTTTTTTGGTTTACTAAAGAGAAAAGGAAATACTTCTTATAGAATATGAGTGCTTCTCTACTTTAAGCATGGTAACAGACCCCATTAAAAAAAATTGGTTGTGTGAAAATAGGTGTTCCCTCAAAAATTTAAAGGTAAAGTGAAAATTTATAGCGGTCCTTTTATGTTATCTTATCTTTTTAGGTATCCGTCGAGTCGATAGTGTTTTATTGCGCGGTTTGAAATAACGGATTTGGTTTATCTTTTATGAAAAACAAACAACTATAAAATTGCAAAAATCCTATAAATTAAAACTTGAAAACATTAAGTGAATTGTTTGGTTTGTATAAAATTAGGTTCCCTGAAATTTCGTCTTTTACATTATGTTTTTCATCAACATCTCGTCTTCGGAGCTCATTATTTAAATATCTCGTCTTCAGAAAACTCGTCTTTTGGGTACGCTTTTGTAAACTTACTTTTCAAAACACCAGTTTTCTGTATTTTGCGACTAAAACAATGATGGACTAAAACTTTTCATTTTCTAAGCCTGAGCAAAAACCTAAAATCAAGCAAAATTTTAACTGATTTGTTTCTAAAACTGAGAGCCTAAGCCTAAGTGAAATGTACATCTCAAGCAAAATTTTATGAAGGTTAATTTTGTGTTTAACGGTGTGCAGTTAAATTGAAGAGTAAAAACCTATTTTTTACTAAGCTTAAGCAAACCTAAAAATCAAGCAAAACTTTATCGTTTTGGCGAAAACTCGCCATTTTAAAAATGCATTTACAAAATCATATCCAAAAGACGAGTTTTCCGATAACGAGCTTTCCGAGGACTAGATGTAGAAGACGAGATGTTGAAACACGTAATTTAGAAGTCGAAATTTTCGGACACCATAAAATTAATGTTGCAAAAGTGATAGTCTGACACTTAGTCAGAGTTTTAAGCGGCGTAGTAGGCCGATTAATATAATAAGAATTATGTTGCATTAATAATAAACTGAATAAAACACTATATAAATTCATTTATAAATTTGTATCTGCTTCTAATTACGCCCTTAGTTTTAAAGAATTCGATAATAAACCGTTAAAAAACCCGTTCGAATTCAGTGCTATTTTTTTCTAGCTTTTCCGGCCCTTTGGCGAAAAACGGGAGTCTCAAAACTGAAATAACCCGCCAATATTAACTTCTGTAAAAATATTTTTATGACAAATATAATTATAACGTTGTGAAACATAAATTTTTAAGTTAAAGAACTACAATCAAGTGTGTTATATGTGATGGTCATTGGTAATCAATGTGTCAAATAAACATTACGGTAAGTTTACGTTTTTTTACTATAAGTTTCAGTGCAAAACGTCTATTGATTTGTTATCGTAAACATGAGTGAATGTGATAGGATAGTCTTGTATCGAAACTCATAATTATATTGTCAACCCACAGAAAATCGTTTTGTAAAAAACTATAAAACAAGTCTGTTCCGTAAACATTAATTACAGGTTATATTTATAGTTCAAGAGAGTTAATAGCTCACCCCATATTTTTTCAATCTCAATAAAAAATCAAATCCTGTTGACTTAACAATTTATACCTGTTTCGTCATAAGCGTAGTTGAATTTTTTTTTTTAGAAAAAATATAGAATGAAAATATTATTATTGTATTATATTGGTATTTTAATTTTTGGTAAGTTTAAATGTTAAAGTAAGTTATATAATCAATTTTATACAATAAAATATAAATAAAAAATTTTAATTTCAGTATATTTTATTAAAATTTGTCTTGGATTTTAAAAAAATGCAACTTTTAGCACCAGTTTAACAGTTGAACCAAACTTCAGTTCTGTTCAGACATTGTTGCTTTAAATAATTCTTTTATCCGCATCATTATTTTTATTAATTATTGAATAAATCGCTTTAACAATTATCATATTATCATAAATTTAAGCTCAATCTAATGGTCAAGTTCAATGGAATAATATTTTTACCGCTATTAAAAATCGGTTGGGGATGCAAAATTCCCAACAATCAAAACAAACGTTAAAGCAAAACGAAGAAATCGACCGAAATTCTCCAATTTCTCGACCCGGAACCTTCAAGCCCCCGCAAAAGGGAGTCGGAATGTATCAGTGTCCTCCCGGTTTGGTTTTGCACATAATCGATCAAGACCACACCGCTATCTACATGCAATGTGGAAAGCTCACGATATGTTTAGAAGAGCACAAACCAGTTTAGTAATTTTAATTTGTTTTGTATAAAAATTGACTTCTTCTATTCATCAATAACCGTTTAACCCTTTGGGATTTTTTAGTTCAGAAACCGTTGCAAATCCGCAGAAGGTATTGCGCGTCAGTGCTGCATTGTGTTAAACTCCGCGTCCCCGATCGTCCGGATGCGAAGTTTAACACAGTGCAGCACTGGCGCGAAACACCTTCTGCGGATTTGAAACGGAATAAATCCCAAAGGGCTGAAGTTAAAGTTTGATAGTAATTTCATATCATTTTTAAAGACGATAGGTGCTACTGATAAAAATTTACTGATAAAAACGTTTACCAATTTATGAATTATGCTTATTAAAAATTTTTGTTTGTATAGAACCTCTTGTAGATCTAAACTTGTCAAGCGGTTAGATTCGTATTACAATTTGGCACGCAGTATAAGGCATCTGCATCATTGCAGCAAAATGAATAGGATAGTTTTTCGCATTTTCACTTGGTGAACAAACAAACTACTCAGCCCAGTAATTCCTGTGTTTTTTTAATATTCTTTTGTTTTCGACTATTTTCTTAAAGTATTTAGACATGTAATAAACTTATGGGACCGTGTCCAGTTACAACACCCAAAAGTCTTAATTTTCTGGCAGAAATTCAAGAAATTGAAAAATACAAAATGTAAGCAAGTTTCAGTATATGCCTTCTGTGTTACAATCAGGCAACATAAAAGGTGTAACGAAAAATTAAAATAAACTTAAATGTGTTTTAGTAATCCAAATCAGGGAAGAGCGCGGAGCGCTCTTTACCTTATATTTAATGGGTTAAGTCACTGCGCGGTTAACCGTTGTTGATGGCGTCATCTAAAATCAACAAAACCTTGAATAGCTCTTTAGCCAATTAAAAATCTAAACATTTTACATGACTGAAATATAACCCAAATTTTTCTGATACTAAAAACCTAAAAACTTTTACTAAACATATATGAATTTGATATTTAATAACCTTAATTTGCTTAACTTTTTTGTCGTGTTTTTTTTGGTCCCCCAAAAATTTTTTCTGTGGTAAATATTTTGAGCTGATTTTTTGCATGTAGATGCTAAATTGCTGCCTCACCTGAATTTCATTCTCGTATGTTCTATTGCCCTTAGTTAAACCTCTGTTCATGTGAAAAATGACTAATTTTTTTCTAAGTTACGCATTGGGTACTCTACTAGGGTACTTGTGTGACACTTTTTACCTTACTGAATTACCTATTAAGTAACTTCACTCAGTAATACACATTCTCTTGCGGTTATTTTTTGGTTTAGATTATAATTTCTTACCTTTTTATAAAATTTATTAATTTTTAACGGGAAGAGCGAACAAATATCCTAACCGCTAATTAGCAGCCATATGGCAACAATAAAAATATTTTAAAAAATAAAATGAAATTAATCTTGGGTGGCGTGTGAGCGCTGCGGGATCCAACTTTTTTCGACTTTTTACGCTAAGAGTTTTTAAAATCAAATATCAAATTTTAAGTCCGAAAAAAATTGAAAAATTCAGATTTAATATAAGGCGACTTTTTCTTTAATTATTATTTCTAATTACATAAAACAAATTAGTTGTCAAACTATTTGTTAAATTAAAAATCGCCTCATATTAAATCTGAATTTTTTAATTTTTATACTTTATATACTTTTTTGTATATACATTTTTTGTTATACTTTGCGTTATACTTTTTTTGTATCGTTTTGACGACGTGTGACTTAACTAATACCCATGGTATTTGCAGCTGGTTAACTCATGTTAAAGCTTAATTCACTTTGTGGGAAATTTATGTGAATTAAGTTTTATTAATGGTTAAAAAACGCAAAATAGAGCTTTTACACGTATTGTTTTTATCGGGTTTTGTTTTTCTGAAAATTTGACAAAATCTGTTATTAATTTACAGGTTTTAAAGAGACTTGTTTCAGTCTTTTCTGGCATTTAGTTTTTAGACTTATGTAGCTTTATACTATTCCATTTAATATAAGGCTTTTTTTTCGAAACTTTGTTTCGGCTTTTGCTAGAATAAAAACAATAATAAAAAATTTTAGAAGGTTTTGAAAATTTTTTTAAGAATATACGGAGACAAAAAACGCTATCTGACGCTATAAAAGCCTAAAACCATCACTTAAATCGATAATATTTTTACAAAGATTTTTTTGCCGTAGGAAATGCCAAATCATAATCGTGTAAATGATAAATAATCATGCCGAATTTTGAATTATTATCCGTTACAATATTTAAGATATTTTTCGAAAATGATTTATAAACGCACGTAACCCCCTGACTTACTGTACGTGACGTGTGTTGTGGCAGTCACAAAACAATCTTGACATGAAAGCAAGTTGTCGAACACGCTGGTCAAGTAAGTAATCCCGCGCGCATAAAAAGACGCCGCACGCAAAAAGGAACGTTCGCATTTGTCTAATAATGCGCCGGCGTTTTTCTAATAACCCGCATGTATTTTTTTAGCCATATTCGCACCTGCATTTTGAAGCCCTGTTTTGTCGCTTCTCCTCCCATAACCATTCCCACGGAGCAAAACATATATGACGTGTTCACGAAAATTATATGACATTTTGAGCATTTGAGGGTCCTTAAACTCCTGACGTCAAACTCACAAAATATATGTAGCGTAAAAATGCGCAAGAATTGTCAATAAAAATCCATCCATGTTAGTGGTTTTCAGTGAACCCAAATTTGTTTATAGAATTATATACGTGAAAAATTATTGTTGTGATTTAGGCAACTATAAAAAATATCTTTGTCCTTTTTAATAACAATATTAATAAAGTAAGAAAAATAAATTACCGACAAAAATAACTTTTCGCGGAAGTTGTCCCTCCATTGCGCTTCAACTAACGCTCAATTGCCACCAGATACTGGTTATCAAACTTACATTAAGTATTTTTGTAAAAAAAAAAGCCGGACCGGTCTTGCTTCTTGTTACATATATTGCCAGACCTTGCTTGATTTTGTCGTTCTAATCAGCAATTAGTACAATAGTAACTTTTATTGACAAAACAAATGATTTTATTATTTGGATATATTTAAGCGTTCACAAGGCCTGTTGTTTGTACTCGCCAGAACCGGATGAATTCGACTCAACATCTTGTTTCAAGATTCCTTTCGACGACATTCCGCCAACTGACCTTATGCCTGCAGAAATAGATTTCGATAATCCCAGAAATGATGAAAACCCCGGTATTTGTAAATTATATGGCATTTATTTAAATGATGATTTGAACCAAGAATAGCATTTGAACACACTATACACAGATCACATCTAAAGTTTCATGAAATCCTGCTGAGTTCTGATTTTTTTTACTATTATAATATACTATAGGCAAATAAAATCTAGCTGACCGCGAAAATTGCAGTATTAATTCGACTATTTAACAACAAAACCATTCAAAATTTTTAACGAAATCGGTTTAATAATAAAGATAAAAATCCGTATTTTAATAATTATTTATCAATTTACTCAATTTAAAACCTAAATGCAAATTTTCAAAGGGCTAAAGATGGCTAATTCTTGTATATTTTGTAAAAAGGTGGGATTAAAAAAAAATTCTGCGTTCTTATTTGTTATTTTAAAAAAAACGTCATTACCGCACAATTTTAATTGGTTCCCTCAAATCTGCATTCTAATTTTCAGCGTCAGCCAGATATAATTCAACCATAGAAGGCTAACTTAAACATTTCAGTTATATAAAAAAAAAACATTATGGATACGACATTGTGCATTGTGCAACGAATATACATTGTGCTACGAACGGCACGCCAAACGAAAATTTTTTATAATTTTTTCAGCTAGTTTTATTTGAAAATTGTTTGAGTTCTGTTTTTTTTTTACTATTATAATATACTAGAAGGCTGTATACGTATACTAATGTATACTAATGTATACGACATTGTGCATTGTGCAACGAATATACATTGTGCAACGAACGGTACGCCAAACGAAATTTTTTTTAAATTTTTTCAGATAGTTTTATTTGAAAATTTAGGATCCATTCCATTAAACGAAAATCCTCGGGAAACTCCGCCGCCTAATAATACACCGGATGAAAGCAGCGGAAAAGCGGAAATAATTTTTAATTTTTAATTTTAATTTTAATTTTTAATTTTAATTTTTATTTTATTTTTATTTTATTTTTATTTTATTTTAATTTTAATTTTAATTTTAATTAATTAATTTTATTTTATTAATTTAATTAATTAATTTAATTTAATTTAATTTAATTTAATTTAATTTTATTAATTTAATTAATTAATTTAATTTAATTTAATTTAATTTAATTTAATTTAATTTAATTTAATTTAATTTAATAAATTAATTTAATTAATTAAATTAATTTAATTTTTAATTTTAATTTTATTTTTATTTTATTTTTATTTTATTTTTATTTTAATTTTTATTTTATTTTATTTTATTTTTAATTTTAATTTTAATTTTAATTTTTAATTTTAATTTTTAATTTTAATTTTTAATTTTTATTTTTTTAATATAGTTTTATTTAAAAATTTAGGATCCATTCCATTAAACGATAATCCTCGGGAAACTCCGCCGCCTAATAATACACCGGATGAAAGCAGCGGAAAAGCGGAATTGTTCAAACACGACAAAAAAGACACGACTCGAGAAACTCCCATTGTTCACGATATTACAAAAACTAAGTAATAATGTTTTTATCATTACTAATAACAAAAATATATCATTATTTTTACTTATACTTAGAAGCTATTTTCGGTAACTTGAAAGTTTGGTATTTAAACAAACATTACAAATTAAAACGAGAAATACACCTTACAAAAAAAACAACAAAAAATGGCATTTTTTCGATAACTCTGTACTTGAAAGAAAGATTGTTTAATAGGTATAAATATTTAAGCTACTAAATATGCATTTAAAGAAAGCGGCTACTTTCTAATTTAGTTTCATAATTTGATTGTTAAGATTGGTGCAGTATTTGTCAAGATATTGCGTTTCCCGTACAAAAAACCCTCAATTTTTTCGCTAAAAAAACAAAGCGATGGAAGTGATTTGTCGGGCAAACTTTACGGTTTTAGAAGCAAATTTTACATCACTGAGCGAGTAGCGGGTGTGGTGGGTTACTAATGAGTTTAATTTGGTGAATTTCATCGAGTTCGAACTCTGGTTTATTCATTTTTTTTATTTTTCATAAAAATAATTGAATTTTTTACAAAAAAATCTCTGCTGTGGTCCTTTTTTGTCCTTTTTTTATTTGAAAACTAATAATTTTATATTTAGTGCTCATTTCAAATTTGCCATTTTTAACTTCACCCTTCACAGTTTTTTTTATCAAAAACTCAAGTTATCGTTCGAATTAACTTACAATTAAATATGTTTTAAATAGCCTTTAAATTGTTCTTTTGAAATCATATAAGTTTGGTGGCCGATACACACCTCCGGGTATGTATACCAGTGAACCCTCCGTTCTACAGAATATAGACGGGCTTGTTGGGGCTGGTGGAAGTGTGTGGATTGAATCGAAGAGGCTGAGGTCAGCTCTTGTCTTGGTGGGAAGGTGTGACACATTGTGTCCCTTCCGTGAAAACTCAAAGTGCAAGCGTTAATAAAAAGCTATCTTTCCCCTTTCCCTGTCCGGCCTATGGTGTAATGGATAGCACGCCAGAGTCAACTTTGGAGGTTAAGGGTTCAATTCCTGTATTGGCCAAACTTTTCAATAAATTTGGCTGTCTAAATTTTTTAGTGCCTGGTTATTGTGGCTTCTATACTTTGAGTCGTCACATAAGAGTGATAAAATTTGTCTGCTATTTTCGAAGTTATAAAAACGAAAGATGTTAGGGGTTCGAATTTTTTGTTTTTCAAGTGATTTCATTTTTTGTCTTTATGAATTTTGTGAGGATTTATCTGTTTAATGAAGTTGTTAAGAATGCTTAAATGTGTCCGCGCGGGTGTTAAATGTTTCAGCGAAACCGAGATTAATTTTACCCTATTTTTTTCCTGGACTCAGGTGTTATGACCCCCCCCAAAAAAAAAAATAAAGGCGTTTTTTGACAATTCTGTACGTCAAAATTTGTTTAATAGGTATAATGATTTACGTTACAAATTATATATACCCCATACACTCAAAAAAAAGCGGCTACTTTCTACTTTATTTTGATATCTTGATCGTTAAGATTGATGTAGTATTTGTCTAGTATAAAAAAATTTGTGGGTTATTGGGGGCAGGGGTGTGTTTTTCACAAAAAATCATCAAAATCCAGGACAAAAAGTTCGAGTCGGTACAAAAAGTTAAAAATGTGTGTTGTTTTAAATTTCATATACGGACTGTTTTCTTTATTTAGAACAGGTTATATGTTGACTGCGTGCACTGTAAAATGCAAGGACACCACCACTACCAGCACAACAAGCACGACACCCTCTACCACCACTCGAGAATCCCAAAGTTCCGAGGAAGAAAGGCCCAAGCGACCCAAGCCCCCTCGCAGGCCTATGCCTAACAACTGGGAACCAGCTATTCGACCTGTATTTGAGAAGATTCCCAATATTGTGTTAAATAATGAACGCAAGGAATCATCAAGTAAGGAATCATTAAACTAAAGATAAATCCTATCAGGGTGAAAAAAGATGAGTGGTAAAGTAACCACTCGTTCTTTGAGAAAATATCACGTGCAGAGAAACACATGACGTAACTAAATAATAATTGGTTACATAACCGCTAAAAACTTTTTTTAAAATTTTTCTCGCTTACAGGTTTATTGTTTATTTCTTCCTGGCGGAGAGCGGTTACGCCCTTAATTTCAGCCTGGAAGACTTTAACCTTAATACGTTTATAATTTTTTTTTCTCATTTTGTGACGGTGCTAGAGAATTTTCTAATTATTAGCGGTTATATAAAGAGCTATAGGGTTAAATTAGGATTTTATAGTCAAATCGTAGAATTCGATTAAATTTGGCAAATCAAAAATGTTAAAATGTTGTGTTAATTTTATTGCGATCGCAAACATTTTTCTCTTTTAAGATGGATATAAAAAAAACTTTTTCTAAAATTTTCTTATTACACTATTATGATTTAAAATTCTTTCTTGTTAACCGTTAAAATTTTCAGCAACGTTGATTTCATCCACTATAATAGTTCATAAAACGATAACATATTGAATTTGTTTGAAATTGTAATTAGTATATGACTTTTAAATTCAAAAACTTCTAAATTATTTGATCTCATATTGAGAGATAAATTATTGTAGTTGATAATAATGGTTTTTAAAATAAGTAACAAAACCAGTTGTTTTGAAAATTTTTAAACAAATATATAAACACATTATTAATTTAAGTTTTAAATAATAAATGAAATATCGGTACTTTTTACTTCAGATTGGTGAATTTTGATTTCGTTATTGACTAAACTCCGAGAAGTTATAAATGTTAACCCTGCTTGGGAATTTTTTCCGCTGCCAATCCGCACTAGGTATTCCTCGCCATCGCTGCTCAGTGTTAAACTTTGCGGACGTCATCGTCGGGACGCGAAGTTTAACACTGAGCAGCACTGGCGCAAAACAGCTTCTGCGGATTTGCAGTGGTTTTTGAACGAAAAATCCCAAAGGGTTAAGCTACATACATAACAGCGCCTAATGAGTGGAATGTCTGGTGTAAGGAAAGCTGAACATTCAAATATCTTATCCCCGATGACTCATAAATTTTAACGCTATATTGGCGGCACCTACTCCAATAAACAATCTTATGGAATTTTATGAATTGAGGTTTACATAATCAAAGTTATTTATTTGGAACGCTGGATGTGTGCAAAAAATATATTTATATATCGTCGTTACCATAACTCAACGAGTCAAAAATGTCATAAAATAGTTATAACTGTGATTCAAGGTTGTTGAGCCGAAGGAATTTGGAGCCGAGCCGTTGTAGAGACAAAAACTACCTTAACGTTGAAGTTAACGCTTGTATCCTTAGCAAGTCTTGCAAAAACCTTTAAACCAATCTAAAAAAACTAAACTAAAAAAATATAACTTTAAACAGGTTGGAAATTGCTCGGCTCTGAAGTCCTTAGGCTCATCGACCCCGTAACTCAATTATGACTCTTTTATCTTTTAACACTCAAAATACTATCAACGTTATGAGTCAAATACACGTTGAGTTTATACTGATTGCGACTTTTTATGTCGTATTAACAAGAATATTTTGCTAATTCTGCGTGGCAGATTTCGCCCGGACTCTGATGCTAACCCGCTACAGGTAATTAAAACTCGCAAAACTGAGCAGGTGAGGACGTCTTTTTTTATGGACATAACAAAGCTAATAAAAACTTACCTTAAACGCGTTTTTTGGACTTTTTTCCAGGTTTTATGACTTGAAAAATATATATACGGTTTTAACTAAAGTATTTTTATATAAATCATTATCAAATTTTGAGAATATTTGAAAAAAGTTAAATGCATAATATTGTTAATTTTTAATTTCGAAATAAAAAAAATAAATAAAAAAAACGAATATTATTCGATTCCGCATTGGTTCACATTATTAATTTAAATCGGTAAAAGATTTAATTCCTCTGTATGTTTGATTATGTTTTAAGTTTATTGTAAGTTATTAATCATTATTTAGAGGAATTGAGTCTATTATCAATTTAACTTTTATATTGTGAGCCAATGCAAAATCCAATTCTCTCCTTATCCATGGCGTTCATCTTGGCTAATCCCTGGTTAATCGCGCTTTATGAGTGCGGCTACCGGAAACTGAGCAGCAATACTGCATGGAACAATCCGTAAACAACCTGGAGAAAGGGCTGGTTCCCAACGAAGTGACAAGTGACAAGTGACAACACGTTCCGCGAGCGTTTACACCGTTATACTTTTTTCCCGCCTAGGCGTAAACGCGTTATCACTTGTCACTTGCCACTCCTGTGTAAACCAGGCTAAAGAGTTAAGTAATAAGCTCGCATCGCAACCGGGAACCGTGGTTCTATCGCTTGTGATAAATAAATGTCGTTTTATTTTATCGAAAGAAGGTATTACTTGTGATAAACAACCGTACTTTTCGCCATTGTCAAACAAGTGGGTTTTTATTTTTAGGCTCTTCAAACAGCGGTGGAAGTGGCGGCGGCACAGCTGTATGTTTTAGCTCCGATGATACCGTATACTTAAAAGACTTCATAAAAGACATGCGAGAACTAAGAGTTGGTGACAAGGTTAGATTTTTTTAAATTTTTGTGGGGTAACATAATTTGAATAGTTTTATTTTGTGATTTAAATAGCCAGTTCAGTAAAACATGATAACCGTGGAGAACTGAAAATTAATTAGGTCATATTTCATTTCATGCGCTTTGCATCAAACGCAACGCTGTTGTTTAATTTTTTCTGATTTTAGAGCGAAAAATAAACGTCTTACATGTAGGTGGTGAGAACTGCTAGAGAAGAGTGCACGACTCAGGAGGTGATAAGAGTGCCGAACTGCTAAAGCCCCATTTATAAAGCGCATTTAATTAGATTTTAGAAAAAAGTTAATTCGACTATTTAGTGGCTGAAAGTGAAAAATTTTGACCAATCACAATCCTTCCAAAGGCGTATCACTCCGTGGTTTATGGAGTTCTGGGGCCGGTCCACTAAACGCGTGCTGACTAGGTGCTATGTTAGCACGTTGTTTAAAACTCTTTATAATGTTTTAATTTGTAAATTTTTTCTCGAGAAATTTTATAGAACTCTTTGTCTCTATGGCGTAAATGGATATTTTATTAATTTTATGAATATTTGTTACAAATAAAAGCTAATAAGGCAATAACACCTAGTTAAGGGTTAGCAAAACTTCTAACTAGGGGTTAAAGCTTTACAGGATTATATTCAAAACAAATATGCATAAAACTGTTTAAATATTAAGTTGTCCCTTTAAAATAAGAGTTTTATAAAGCTTCTTGCAAAATAACGCCAAAAAATAAAACATTATCAAGTATTTTAAACAACGTGCTAACATAGCACCTAGTCAGCACGCGTTTAGTTGACCGGCCCCAGAGCCAATAAGAGTTCGAAGATAATCGCGCTTTATAAATGCTTAACTACCAGCTGTCGATCACGCAATCAAATAACTGATTAGTTGAAAAGAATTATTAAAAATTTCTTGCCGAATACTTTCCAACTTTTTTTGGCTTTACTCCCACATGGCTTTAGTGAACTGGAACTTGTGTGTATCCCTATGTAAATTAGAATGGAACCAAATACCGGGAGCGTCTAACACCATGCACATATTGGCTGGATATCTTGATGTGCGGTGACCATTGATCCTGCGATTTACACATTCAGTATTAAATAACAATGCTAGAATAAAATTGGGACAAAATAAAACTGACACTGTTTGTTTAAATGAAAAAAAAAACAACTTGATTTATCAAAAAATTTGATCCGTTCCCCTTATCGTTTTTTCCCGACCATTACAACGGTAGTGAAACCTTCGTTCGTATCACCGCGATGAAACCTTCGTTTCACGCTTGTGGTATTTTTGACTACCTATTGTAGTATGTAAACTTCAACGGGATAAACTCTAGGTATCACCTAGCTAGGTCGGACCTCGGTCAGACGTAATACTGTATTTCTGATAATTGCACAGCAAACGAGCAAATTAAAATGGTTAAACCTCGCACGATAGCAATTATTTAAATTTTATCCACACGTTTTACTACCTATCACCTAGGAATGACGTTGGTGATACGTATAGTTTACTGCGGTGAAATTTACGCACCAAAATGGTTAGACGAAGATACTACAACCGCGAAACCACGGTTTCAGCATCGTTGTACGAAGGTTTCACCGTGGTAACCGAGAAAAATGCAATCACGAAACGGGTCAAAGAGTGGTTCACACTGGAGTGACAAGACAAGTCACAACGCGTTTCGCGCTTTTATACCGTTACACTACCAGTAGTGGCTGCGGTGTGATAACAGCGTTTTGACTTGCCAATCCGGTGTGAGCCAGACCTAATTGTTAATAAATTTTTAACGAAATAAAAATAAAAGGACAAACTATTTAATACAAAACTTGTATATTGTGAAATAAGTACAATAATTAAATTAACTTGGATAATACCATCTATTAGCTTGTAATTTTACTTTTTTGAACACTAAATTAGTATATAAGTTTTTAGGTTCTGGTCCAACCTTCCAAATACGAGTCAATTGAATGGTTCAATCACAGAATTAAGGGTGTTTCTTCTTTGTTCATTTCCATAACTACAGAATCCAATCGAACTTTAACTATTTCTCCTGCCCATTTAATACCTATCATCACTTGTTCCGAAAAGCCGACTGCTCTAAATCCAAGTTCCATAAGCCGAATTTTATATGCAAATAGCAAATTTGCATTAAAAGCACAAATAGGTTTATGTGTATTGATGATTCAAGATAACGGTGAGCTAAATGCTGAAATGATAACGGAAGTCAAAAGTGTGCTGAAAAAAGGAATTTACTCGCCAGTCACGGTTTCTGGATCGTTAATAGTGAACGGTTTTTACGTCAGTTGCTACAGTACCTTGGAAAATCACGTTTTACAGCATTGCTGGCACGTTTTTCTTAGAAAATGGTACAGTCTGGTGAAGTGGGTTGAAAGTTATTTTGGTTGGGAACTCCAAGATACGGATTCCAATGTTTCGGTACCGTTACTAATGCAAACGGCTTTTCGCATAGCGGATACTGTTTTAAATTTTTTAATGAGTGGTGATAAATTGATATGATATATAATCATGAAAACAATCTTCAAAAACACGCACCATTAGATTAAAATAATAATTTAGTTATCATAGAATGAATTCATAAAGCTTTAAGACTGGTTCACATTTATGTAAAAACGTTCTTTGGACAAAGTCCAAAGGACGTTTTTACCTCCGTTTATACGCTGTATTTGTCCGTTGGACTTTGTCCAAAGGACGTTTTTACATAAGTATAAACCAGCCTTTAAAGGAGCACTGTCACAAATCAAATTCCTATAACGCCCGAACCGGACTGCTCCTTTAATACCAAACCTACCTAACTCAACTTTGGTATTTAGAGTGCTTCACTACAAGGCTACTACATTTTTAAATTTCAGCTGAATCGGTTCAGTATTAAAGGAGTAGTCCGGTTCGGGCGTTATAGGAATTTGATTTGTGACAGTGCTCCTTTAATGACAAAACTCATGAAAAACCTTAAACATGCACTCCACAGCTTAGTTTTCATATAAAAGAACCTAAACAAAATCTTTAAACAGCTAAATTATATTATGATGTTTTTTTTATTTTATTTTAATGATGTGTTCTAGAAGAATGTCAAAATTTTTGATATTTAAAAGTGTATGGTGTTCTATTTAACTCTTTCCCACATCTGTCATACTCGCGCATCATTATGCAATGGTGTTTTAATAAAAAAAACAATACTATATTTTCTGTGTTTTATAGCACTCATAATAGCATTCGCACAACCACATATCATCAAAACAGCACATAATGCTGCATAGTTCTGTGCAGCTTTCTCTGTATTTGTTCTGTCGTAAAAAAACATTTTGTCAAAACAACTTTGGAATTATATTTTTGTTTAATATTTTTGCTTTGGAGTTCACATATAATATTCTATGTGTCACAACTCCCGCTGTGTTAATGTTTCAGAAATATGACGTCTTATAAATACGAGTTGTAATGTAACACTGTCGAGCGATGGTGTAACGCAGCACGTCAGTCAATGAGGTACTGAGGCTGGAGATTACAGGTTAAAGTCCTGTATCGCTCATTTTTCAGCCAAAAAAGCTAAAAACAGCAAATTGTTTCGCAATCTTTCTTTCAAAAAAAAAAACTCAATTTATTCGGCCTCATATTTCTGGACGTTACATATGTGTAGTCTAAAACGGACTATTTCTTTAATACCAAACCTTATACTACTACTCCGGTTTTGTAAAACTACCGTAATCTACCGTAATCTACCGTAGTTTTTAACATTATGCAATTTTTGTTAGTGTTGATTAATATACGTAATTTTCGTGCAATATATCACGACAATTAGCCAAATTTTGAGTTGAAAAAGTTTTTAAAGCTTTCTACAATACTTTTAAAACTTTTTGATGTTCGAAACAAATATTTTCGGCATAATATCTTCCGAAATATATATTTTTTTATTTAAGGAGTAAACTATTCGGAATTTTAATAGTTTTTAAGTTTTTTTAGATTTTTCATTTTGTTTGAGATTTTGTTAATTCCGCCTAACCAACCTGCACATCAATATATAATTTGCAAAAATTTGAGGCGGAGTCGGTGGAATTTAGTGTTTGCTCTTTAAAGAACAGTTTTTAGGTATTGTTCATACTTTGTCTAAAGGATAGTCCGACTGTCCAAAGGACGAAGTCCAATAGAAAAACCTAAAGGGCAAAGTCCAAAAGACATTTTGGACAAGTCTAAGTTGTCTTTTGGACAAGCCAAAAGTGTCCTTTGGACACCCAAAGCAAAGTTGAAATATTTTAAATTTTTTTGAACATTTTCGACTGTCCTTTGGATTTGGACGTATTTAACAAAGCGTTTATACTTCTTCCAAAGGACAAACTTTTGAAATTGTCCAAAGTACATGTTTGGATTGTCCACAGGACAATTTTAGCTTAATAATAATAATTTTTTATTCATTTACAAATAATTTCTTTATTTACAAATTCACAGAGTAAAATATATTGTTATAAAAAAAATCACAACAAAACACAATGTAATAAATCAATGCACATTTGTTACAAAAGTAAAAAAAAAAAACAAAGAAACACATAGAGCGCTAAGGCTTTGTTGATTGTTTCTTTTAAACTTAAAAAAAAGCTAAAAATTTACGTGATTTAATCGGTTTTAAAAAAAATTATGTTTTTTGAATTAACAACTGTTTGAGGTAATATACTCCAATATTTAATCACTTTACATAAAAAACTGAAAAAGTGTCGTTTATCAATTTGATTTTTTTTATTTTAAATTTTGATCAACTTTTTCTTTATAGTATTCCCAATTAAAAATTTTTCAAAGGCTAGATCGTTAAGTTTTTTAATAATAGAAAAATAAAATTTTAAGTCAATAAATTCTTCTTTCTTTCAAAGACTAGGTTTAGGGTTTTCTACGTTGGGGCAATATAGTTTCAATTTGAGTTTAACCAACATTTTCGAAAAAGGTGTTTGGTAAATTTTCTTTGAACGCTTTCTATTACATCATATCTTTTAAAATATCAGGCAACCACACTGGAGTGCAGTATTAAATTATATGTCTTATGTATAATTTATGGGCCGTTATTAAAACCTTAATATTTTTAGTCTGAATACAATCATAACGTTCATGGTTTAGAAGCTTTAGCAATTGTTTGGCAATGTTTAGATGGTTCTTTATTTACTTCAATACCAAGATCACTGGCTGATTTTTTGAAATTAATTGAGTTCTTTCCATAAAAATAGATTGTTTAAGGTTTTTGTATCCAACATAAATTATGGCACATATATGGGTTACAAATTATGGCACATATATTTATATATGGGTTGCCATTTTTTGGCCCAATCAACTAACTGATTAACGGCGATTTTAAAATCAATAATATTTTACGTTTTGTAGCGAACGTGGTACAGTTTAACATCATCTGCGAATAGCTAATAAACTGATTTTAGAGAAAAAAAAAAACAAAAACAGCGCAGATTTTGATAAAGAGCAAAAAAAAGTGGT
>JASAMX010026996.1:0-14767 GCA_030248175.1 Microlaimidae sp. YZB2_3
TAGTGTAGTACAGTGTAGTTATAGTGTTGTGTTGTAAAAAGGTACTTTTACTTAAACTAAACTCGAATGCCACCAGGAAGCGACATTACTTAAACACTGAATATTGTTGGATTAATGCCAGCAGTTGATTTCAAATCCATTTTCAAATACTTGAACTGGTTAAAATAAAAAATAAAAATAAAACACACCAATTTATATGTGAAAACGTCATTCATTGTACAGAAAGACATTAAAAAGCATGTAAAAATTACTTTTTGTCATAATATATGTTTTTATATTAATATTTTCATATAAAATAAATAATAAATGTATAAAATTTTGGTCTATCTTATGTGAAATACAAAATGAACTGACTCAATCCGTTACGTTAAAATTTGAACGAAATTTGAAACATTCAATGTCACTCTACTCTAGCTGTATTTTTCACCGATTTCAGGTCGCGTAATTAAAATTAATTTAAAATACAATGGACATTTCCGTTATTGTTTTTTTATAATTATTCTGCGCGGCGGGGCTGTCCCGACCGTTCTGTCGCTTCTACAATGCCGTTGAGTTTAATCAAAGTAACGGATTTTGGATTATTTTTACTTTTACTCTTTTTTTGCAATTTCAATTACTTTTACTTTTACTCGACTTTTGAAATTTTAATTACTTTTATTTTTACTCTTAGTCGGATTTTTTCCTGCAAATACTTAAATTAATTTAAGTATAATTTATTTAATTTCAATAAGCAGATTCCTTATGAGCTTGTTGTAAAATGAGTGTCAGAAGAAAATTTTTTAAACCGCTAACACGCTAAAACCATTTATTTTGACCAAAAAACTTATTAAACTGAGAATTTCATACATAAAATTAGCAAAAAAACTTTATAACAGAGCTCTGGAGCTTCTAAAACCTGTGTTCTGCCCCATTTCAAAATTACTTTTATTATACTTTTAATTTTACTTAAAAAATATCTCTTACTTTTACTTTTACTTTACTGAAAAGTGTGGTTTGGAGTCAAACTTTTTGTCTTAGATTTTGATAATTTTTTTGTGAAATCTCTCTAGTGGTTCAGGAGTTATGACCCCCACAAATGGCGTTTTTCGACATTCTGTACGTGAAGATTGCTTAATGGGTATAACGATTTAAATTACAAATATTGCACTTAAAGAAAGCAGTTACTTTCTACTTTAATTTGATACTTTGATTTATAAAATTGGTGCAATATTTGGCGAGATATTGCATTTCTCGTACACAAATACCCTCGTTTTTTTTTCGAGAAAAACACAAATTAAACAAAAAGGTTGGACAAACTTCATAAAATCGCTGCCGTCGTTTGGTGTTTTTTAACAAAAAATCGCGGTGTTTTTTTGTACGGGAAACGCAATATCTCAACAAATACTGCACCAATCTGAACGATCAAGGTATCAAATTAAAGTAAAAACTGGCCGTTTTTTGAGTATATATTTTCTAACGTAAATTGTTATATTCCTTGAGCAATCTCTCACGTACAGAATTGTCGAAAAACGTTATTTTTGTAAGGTCATAACTCCTAAACTACTGGAGATATTTTGTTGAAAAAAATTTATTTTCCATTTTTGGCAGGGGTAAGGTTTTCACAAAAATTTATCAAAGTCAAAGACAAAAAGTTTGACTCCGCACCGCGCCTTTAAATAAAATTTAAAACCACACGTTTTATTCTGCGAAAATAAAATTTCGAGTTAGTCATTTTTGTTTGCCTTCCGCTGGCGTGTTTGTTTGTTACTTTTTTTAATTGAATTTAACCAAAACATGTTTTTTCATAATATATTATCAATAAAACGATCGTGATTAATTCGCTGTGTCTTTTTAGAAAAAAAAACTTTTTTCTCAAAAAACTTGCTATGCACGCTAATACCTTTTTCCATAAGTGGTTTAAAATTTTTAATGAAAGGATTTCATTAGATTTTTCCTACCGATAATTTAATTTCCGATAGAAAGTAAAGAACAAAATAAAATAGGCTTAGTTGTATTGAAAAATCTTGATTATAAAATTTAGCTTCGAGAAAAAAAAATTGGGACTTTTACTTCATTGATTTTTTGTGACGCAGGAATAAGAAATTGTGAAGGTGGCATTTGTTTCTCAATTTTCTTTCTTTCAAAAGAACTTTTGAACTTAAAACCTTTCTTAAAAGTCGCTTTTTTGCATTTTTTGGATTATGGGTTTTAAAAGAAAAGTCCATCGAACTATTGTAGTGAATAAACGGTTTATGCGGTGTTCAAAAAGAAACCACAAGGTTTGTCCATATACAGTTGCCCACATCATATTTCTTGATGGGTATCGTTTTAAAAAAAGCTTTACTACTATAATTCAACAGTTTTTTGTTTTTATTAAGTATAAATACATACAGAAATTTTTATGCTAAAAGCCTGCATATACAATAATTAATATAAATTTTAAACATATTACTGTGTGAATAATGGTAAGTGTAATAACCAACCGTAATTTGATTTTTATTTCATGGATTTGTCATGTTTTGCGTATATGATTTAATTAAAAACAATCGTAGGAGAATATTGAATTGCTTAATTTCGTGCGAAAATGCATAAAGAAAACTAACTGATACAATGTATTTTTAGTGATTTATCTGTTAAAAAAGTTAGGTTGAGATATAATTTCAAGCAAAAATACATAAAATCTAACTAAAAAAACAATAAAAACCAGAAAACAAATTATTAAGAATTTCAAATGACGCTAGAATATGAATACGTATGTTTATTTTTACAAAAACTACCTTGTATTTTATGTTAACAGCTGTGTATGTATAAAATATATTTGCATCTGTATGCATTTACTTTTTATTATTTAATTAGAATTTAATTTTTTTGGATCTGTAGACAATGGAATATAATGTTTATTACAAAAAATTTGTTTGTTAACGGCGTATAAATTTTTTGACAAAAAAAAACGCCAAAAAATGATATATTTACATATATGGCTAGCATTTGTTTTAATGTAAAATGTCAAAGGTGGATAATACGAAACATTCGGGACTCTTGTTTAACAAACGCGACCATCCGATTCACATAAATAGCGGACTCACATGTTTCATTGTGACGGACGGGTGTCATCGTGACGGCGGGTGTCATCGTGACGAACGGGTGTAATTGTAAAGGACGGGTGTCATCGTGACGAACGGGTGTAATTGTAAAGGACGGGTGTCATCGTGACGTACGGGTGTCCTCGTGACGTGCGGGTGTCATCGTGACGGACAGGTATCATTTTGACGGACGAGTGTCATCGTGACGGACGGGTGTCATCGTGACGGCGGGTGTCATCGTGACGAACGGGTGTCATTGTGACGGACGGTTGTCATCGGGACGGACAGGTGTTATCGTGACGGACGGATGTCATCGTGACGGACGGGTTTCATCGTGACGGACGGGTGTCATCGTCACAATAAATGTTTAAAATCCCTGTTTTTAAACAGATCTATTGCAAGAATATATAAACATAAACATACAATACAATAAATTCTTTAAGAAAAACCTCGGTGTTTATCAGGTCGAAACGTCGATTTTAAACGATTTTTTCCATTTTTTTTTCAAATAAACCGTTTTAAAATCTGTCGGCCAAGCACTTCAGCATAACATTTCGAATTAATTTTAAGTTAATTATTATTATTGTTTAATTTTTATTCTATGTCTGTTTAGATAAGAAGGAAAAACTAAATGCAAACAAAGTATACTTATTTCAACAAAAAAAAAAACTAAAATTGAGCACATTTTCATGGCATTTTTTTGTGCTTTTTCATTTAAGATTTTTGAACTTAACTGAAAAATTGTTTATTTATAGTTGTTTGTTTGAAAAAGACATGTGAGCGTTTTTTTAGTGTAAATTTTTATATTTATTTTATGTCAAATTGATACAAATGTTTTTAGATTGGTTTGACAGGAGTTTCATGGCATTTTCTTGTGCTTTTTTGACTTAAAATTTTTAAACTTAGATGAAAAATTGTTTATTTAGAGTTGTTTGTTTGAAAAAGACATATGTGAGCATTTTTTTACTGTAGATTTTTGTATTTATTTTATGTCAAATTAATACATTTTTTAGCTTGGTTTGGCAGGATATTTGTACTAAAAAGGAAGGGGGGTTAATTTCATCTTTTTAGGTTGGTTTAGTTACTGTAATAAGACGGAGCAATAAGAAATAAGTTTTTATTAAAGTAATACATTTTTTGTTTTTTATTCTTGTTTTTGCGAAGTATTTGTTTTGTATTTTGTCAGTTATTTAAATTTTTTCCAAAGTTAGGATATTAAAATTAAAAAGTTGTTGGATGTCAGCCAGCGGTATCATGGGTGGCGCGGGAGCGCCACGGGGCGATTTAGCCCCGTGGCGCCGCGCCAACCATTATTAGAGAACGTGGGTAAATTTTGAAATTCAGAACCTTCTTCTTATTATTATTATTATTATTATTATTATTATTATTCCAACGCTCCATCCTTAAAAGCGATATTCCTCATTCGTTACTGATTGATCAAAAATAAACATGGGCTCATTAGAAAGAAAAAGGAATTACGCAACTTTCTTAGGAAGCACTTTTTTCATTTAGGCCCTTGTTATCGATTTATTGATCAAAATAAAAGATTTGAAAAAAAGACAAATAAAAACTCCCAACCGCACAATAGCAGCCTTTTGGCAACAATAAGGATTGTACAGAGCAGACAACCAACATCCCCTCATAGAAACCGCACAAAAAAGCAGACCAGTTTTAATTGGTGGCAGAAACGGAGCCAGTTCCCAGCGCCATCTGCTTCAACCGCGCGGAAAACGGAGAAAACAACAGAGTACTTTTTTTAATTCTTGCATTACTGATGACAAAATTAATTCAAAATTTTTATTTATTAAAAAATAATAATAAACGTCGGTGGCGCGGTAGCGCCACGCGCCGGTAATCATCGGTGGTGCGGGATGCCATACTGCAATTTAACCCCCGGCACCGCGCCAACTATACTTAGAGAACGTGAGTAAATTTTGTAATTCATGTTGATCATCTTCTTATTATTTGGCGCACGGCATCGCGCCAACTATATATAGAGAACGTAAGTAAACTTTGTCTGGAGCGCAACTGCACCGCACTAACTATAATTAAACAACGTGGGTAAATTTTTTAATTTAAATTCATCTTCTTCTTATTATTATTTTTTATTTAAAAAAAGTATATCTCGGCAACGGAATGATTATAAACATATGTCATTGCGCAGCTAAAACTATAGTTTATTAGGCTATTTTTTTAATTTAAATAAAAAAAGTGGTAGAATAGCCTTGAAAAATGCTCTAAGAATAGAACAGGAAAAAGGGGCGATTTTTCCCCGGGCGTATGTTTAGACAGAAAAGATGTGGACTAGGCTGAGATGGACATTATGTGGACTATAGGAAATTTGCGTTTGGTTTGGGCAGCTGCTCACAAAATAAAAATTTCTACCATATGATAATGTTTTGTTTATACATTGATCTAATCACGCAGCATTGTAGCATGTTTTTTAGTTTGATGAAATATCAATTTAAAAAATCATACTCACAGCAATCTTTGACAAGCGCGAAATCGCCACTTTTTCAAATTTATAGTTGTTTTTTACACATAAAAATATAACCTTCTAATTGAAAAAGTGGCGATTTCGCACTTGTCAAAGATTGCTGTGAGTATGATTTTTTAAATTGATATTTCATCAAACTAAAAAACATGCAACAATGCTGTGTGATTAGATCAATGTATAAACAAAACATTATCATATGGTAGAAATTTTTATTTTGTGAGCAGCTGCCCAAACCAAACGCAAATTTCCTATAGTCCACATAATGTCCATCTCAGCCTAGTCCACATCTTTTCTGTCTAAACATACGCCCGGGGAAAAATCGCCCCTTTTCCTGTTCTATTTTTAGAGCATTTTTCAAGGCTAGTAAAATAACTTTAGAAACATAATTTTCAAAGCATTAATCGTGACATCCGCCCTTCACAATGACACACGTCCGTAATGATGTCACCCGTCCGTAACGATAAGACCTGTTCCTCAGGTGATTGTGATTTGGATGACTGCATTTCTTAAACATGAGTGTCACACCTTTGTTCCGATTGATTCGTATTTTCCATCTTTGGTTATGTTCATTTTAATATGTCAGATAGCATCCCCTGTTTATCTGTGTTGGTTTATTCTTATTAAAAATTCTACAATATTTAAGAAAAAAAATGCTGGATTTCAAATGCAGATTTAAATGAACATAATCATATTGATAATTAAATATTTTAAACTTAACGAATCTACTGACGTTTCTATTTTAAACAATCTTTCTGCTTATGTTATTTCAAATTAGAAGTTTGACACGTCTTCTAATCAGTGTCACAATTTCTAAAAGTTTTTTGCTTAGTATTTTATTTTCCGGAATATTTGGGCGCTGCGCTTTTTTATAAATAAGTAAGTTACATGCTTAAAAATTAAGGCGTCTGCGTTGAAATTGAGTTCAATAAGGCAAATCAAATAACTCATTCTAACGAAAACAAGAATCTAGGCATTTTCGGTTTGAAAGAGGTAAATAAGAAGATTAAAAGAATGTCATATTAAAACTATATTAAAAGCCACTTTTCCTGTTTTATTATTTTTGATATTCTGCGTTAAAGGTTTTTTAGATCTTTACATTTTGTGATCAATTTAAAAAAAAAATGTTTTGGTTGTTGTATGCTGGAAAAGCATGTATTTTTTATTAGTTTTTTAGAGTAAAATGTAAAGTAAAAATCATAGTTGTTAAAATAGTTTTAAAATACATAGCTGTATTGAAAATATAAAGATAAACAATCCCAAAAAAAGATGTCCACGTGTGCGTAGACATGAATGCGTGCGTATGCAGGTGCTTGTGTGTGTCTACGGCGTGTTTTCTAGTTTGTAAAAAGTTACTCTTAGTGAAACTATAGGCAAACCTAAAATAGGCTGTGTACAGTTTGTACTAATTTAAAAAATAGGGATCATGTGTCAACCAAATAATCTCTTTAAACTCA
This sequence comes from Microlaimidae sp. YZB2_3, assembly GCA_030248175.1. Classification (NCBI taxonomy): domain Eukaryota; kingdom Metazoa; phylum Nematoda; class Chromadorea; order Desmodorida; family Microlaimidae; species Microlaimidae sp. YZB2_3. Next base: position 7,014 of record JASAMX010026996.1, read on the forward strand.
CTTAATAGTATTGCAATCTTGATAAATTTAGTAGTAGCTTTAGCTTATTCGAAAAATTTTGTACAAAAGGAACAATTAATGGGCTATTTTTAATAAAATTACACAGTTATTATGGAATTTTACAAATGAATGAAGTTTTTAGTTATAGTGAAAATTACCAGTACATAAAGCACTTTGTAGTTTTTTTCATTTACAATTGAATAATCAATTTGAAAAAAACTAAGTTAAAATTCAAAATGAATTAATTAAATTCCTTAAACTAATCAATGGTTTTCCCTGAAAATCGAGGAAAGAAAACCATTTCATTTCAGAGATAATTAAAGTACATACTTATACACACAATTCGTTTTTGTAATTTTTTTCCGCCGAAATCGGTTGTGTTTTGTTAGTTGTTAACAATTTCAATTGCTTGAACCATAAAATACATTGTTATTTTAAGTTACTTTTACCGTTTTTAATGTTCTACATTAATATTAGGCGAATTTTGGTTTATTTTTGTTTTTAATGAAATAACTACTATTTTTCTCGAAATAAGGAAAAAGAATTTAAAAAAATTATTCTCGCGAAAACAATAGAGCAAATTAAATATACAAAACCATATAAAATAACAACATCGACAAGCGTGTGCACAGACTTTAACTCCCTCGTACAAAGTGTTTAAAAATGTTCTACTGGGGATTTTAAGTTTTTGCGCACGCTATTTTAAAATCCCTTGTTTGGATTTTGATTTACCAAATAATTTCAAGACAAATAGAGGTAAACATTTTGTTTTTAGTTTATTAAAGTGTTAGTTGCTAAAGTTAGTTTTATTTGTTGTTTGATTATTTTTTAACGTTGTGTCCTGTATTTGTTTATAAGAAGGAAAGAGGGGCTTCTCTTTGTCATGAGTACTTCTTTGTCAAAAAACAGTGTTCATTGTCATAAATAATATCTATATAATGACTGTGTATTTGAGCTCAAAATTTTGTTGTTTCACAGATTTTTTAGTTAGGAAAAGTTTTGCAATTTAATCTTATGTAAAACGAACTAAAGCATGGCAGTTAATTTGAATATTATGACCTGAAAATCAAAACAGAGTATAAAGTAGATAATTAGAAAAAACAATGAAGTACTTAGCAAAAATAAAGAAAAACTTAATTGTTTCTTAAAACTATTAAATAAATTTGCCGGGACCTTTTTTTGAAATATTTATTCATGGAAAGTAGTCAAGTTTTATGTGGAAAGTTATTATTTTTCTTAAGAGAATATAATGATTTATAATCATCAATTTATGATAACCATGATTTTTAACTAGGTTTTTATAAGTATCAGTAAAATTGAATTTTTTAATTCGTCATCATGTGGCTCCCCATTTTTTTTTATTTGTACTGAAAGAGTGCTCACCAGCCACGTCTGGTTTGCTATATCGTCGTTACTACGGCAAAATAAGCCAAAATTAGTATAAAATATGTCTGCCTGTGACTCATTTCAAATTTAAAACAGAAACAGGACAGTATAACCTACAGAATAAGTCACAGTCACGTGTATTTTATAATGACAGTGGCTTATTTTGTCATAGTAACGACGGTATTACATTACGTATTTTAACGTACAGTAACGGATTTTGAAATACATTACTTTCTAATTTGCAAATTTCATTTAAAGTTTTTTGTACATATTGTTCGTGGAATTACATAAAATATTAACCTTAAACTTAAATTCTTATCAGTATCAAATATAAATATTAGGATACATCCCCCAATCTTATAATTAGATGAGTTTATTTGTTAGTATTAACATAGTATTTATAATCGTGAAAAGGTCCTGTGCCAGGGGGGCCAGGGGGGCCATGGCCCCCCCTTTCTGGGTTGGCCGGGGTAAAAAATAAGGAAGATGAGATAGGTCCAGGGGGTTGGGGGGAGGTAAAAGCGAAGGTAACTTTATTGTGAACCTTGCTTCTCCCTACCTTCTTTCTTGGGGTATGCCAAAAGTGGATTCTGCCGGCCTGGCTGCCTTGAATTCAATGTAAATAGGTATTTTTAAGCCCTAATTTTGATCATTTTTAATGCCAAATCAAAAAATTTCGCCTCCGGCGGCTGGGGGGACACCCCCAGACACCCCGACGGACGCTTCGCGTCCGCCTGGCGCTGCTTCGCGGCGCAAAATGCGGCGCTTCGCGCCGCATTTATATTCCGTTTTCAATTTTTTAGAGTCTGGCCCCCTCCTTTCAAAAATCCTGGCACAGGCCCTGGTCATGAACATAACAATAAGTAGTGTTTTGTTAAAAAATTGTAACTATAACTATAATTAACTATATATAGTAGTGTTTTGTTAAAAAATTGTAACTATAACTATAAGTAACTATATATAACAGTGTTTTGTTAAAAAATTGTGATTGTGTTTGCATTAAAACATAGATCTTATCTTTATTGTATATAAGTTTTGCACTACATTTATCTTCTATGCCTTGTTTGTTGTATAATTTTATATTTTATTTTTATCCAGTAAATTAAGTTTGTTCTACAAACAATTAGCTTTTATGAGCATTTCAATGAAGTATAAATATTAGTATAAAAGATAAATATAAGTATTATTACAATATTTTTTGTACTTTTTTCTCAATAATCATACGGAGAATGTGAAAATTTTTATAATATTTGTGGTTTAATTTGCATGATGCATGGAATCCAGCTGATTGGGCAATCAAGTATCCTATTTTCAAAGAATTTTAAGGGGAGTCAACGGTTGGCAAAGAACTTCCCAAATTCAATCTTACCTACGTAAAATTTAAAAAATAGAGCAAATGTGAAATAAGAATATGTAGGTTTAGGGTCGACAGAGTCGAAGGAACTTGAAAACAAAAACAAAAATCGCTAAAACCTTCTATACCTAAGCCTGAGCAAAACTTAAAAAAAGGTTCAAAAAAAAAATTCCAATGGCTCCAGTTTCCTACTTGCAGCTCTAAAGAACCCATACCAAAGAGTACAGCTTTAAAAGAAATAGGGCATTTTAAAGTTTACCATGGCAGCAAAACAATAAAAGGTAAAAAAATATATAAAGGCGTTTAAAAACTGCGGCTTTACTTGTGAGCCGAGCTGACTTTTAACACTTCAGCAATTTTTATCAATCTTTATATTAAGTTCCTGTGATAAGAACGTCAATTAAGCCTTTTTCCTATAGTTATTTATAAGCCCCTTTCCTTATTTTTTGACATTGAATGATTTCTTTTTAAAATGGAACAATAAAAAATAGAAATAATACAATTTATTTTATAGCAGAGCTTCGTCTGCGTATGTCAGTTGACGTCAAAAACCGGATAACTTTATAAAATTATTCAATATTTATTATTAAGTGAGTTTCGTTGAAATGTCGCCCTATGCTGTTTTGTTTTGCTCCGTAATTTATTTTCCAAACATAAAATAAATAAAACGATTTATAACGGAGTCAAAACATGAATTTCAAGAGATGATGTTGTATTCGACTGAGTCGGCCTTTTTGACTAAACGAATTCTCTCTGATATTGATGAAAATGTTTTCCTTAAATTGCGGATGCGCATCATGTTTTTAATTTGTGGCACAATAAGTTTTTATATGTGAAAACCAACGGTCCAGACTAGTGATGTTCCCGGCAGCCCGTGCTTCGGAGCTCCGGAGCGGAGCTTCGCTTTTAGGAGCCCCGGAGCAACCCCCGAAGCTGCGAGGCTCCGCCCTATTTTTGTACTAACTTCATAAATAATTAAAAAGTGATGCCATAGATTATTATTTCAAAATTTTTTTGTAAATTAATTTTTTTAAATTTATTTAAAACGCTAGAAATAGTTTTAAAAACCCGGATAATGTAACTTTAAATGTATTTCAAACTTAAACAAACTTAAAATCGCTCATTTAAGGGGCAGAGCTCCGGAGCTTCGGAGCTCCCTTCGCTTTAAATGGCCGGAACTCCGAAGAATGATATTGGAGGGTAGGAATATTACTAAAACATCAGCAACATTTGGAGGGTAGTCCAGATTATACACTATTGCTGTTACCAAAAATATATAATATACCGAAAAACCTTCAACTTCTATATAAAAAATTAAGTCAGAATAAACTTTGGCCATTATAATGAACCTCTCCATTTAAATGGCATCCTCCATAATAATCGCATAGTTAGCTGTTTACAAAAAATAAAGAGGAAGCCATTATAATAGCATAACTTAATTTCATTTCATATACTCACAAGTGTTATACTGTCCGGGCCGCAGGAGTTTTCACGTGTCGGACAGTATTACACGTGTGAGTTTATGAAATGAAATTAAATTATGCTATTATAACGACTTCCTCTCCGCGCGAAGTGAACAGTTCTTATCTTTATTTAAAATAATACAAGTTACGAGTTTTAAATTACTTTTACTCGACTTAAAAATGTGTGTTGCTTCATAAATGTATATAGAAGTGGGTTTAAATTATTTATCCGATTAAAAAAAATGTCTTAAAATAAATTATAAAATGTTATGCCAACTTTTTCGAATTAATCAAGCTGCTAGACTCATAGCTATGTAGCTTTAAAAATAAATGATATATAATTACACGCAACTTTCAACTCAAAATCTTGTTACATAGATTAAATTAGATTAAATTGTTCAATTTCAAAATAAGCGGTTTTTTTAAATTGAAAACTTTCAAACATTCGAGTTTTTGTTTTGTGATATGAGTACGCATAAAAATGGCTTACCAGTTTTATTTCGTCGTTAATATGACACAATGAGTCACAAACACTTTAAAATTAACGTAACTCTGACTTATTTTATTTATACAATTTGTGTGGTAAAAAAAGAGTCACATATCTTTTGACGATTTCGACTCATTGTGTCATGGTAACGGCCGATTTGTATTGAAGTACAGGCCAGGAGGTTTAGAATACATTACCACATACGTTAATTTTTTTCCACATATTAATTTGTATATCAAAAATATATTTTTTGTGTTTAAAATAAAAAAAAATTAAGTTAAAAACACCGTTGAGTAATGAGAACTTTAAAATTATTGCATTCATGTAAAACCAATTTTTGGCCAAAAATACAAAAAAACTGTATAGAAATTTAGCAAGATACAAGTTCATTTACAATGCAGAAAGCAAGCAACAAACAAAAATAGAAATTAAATTTATTAAAAATATAAATAATTCAAATTTACATTTTTTGTGGGTTTTTTTTAAATTGCTTATATTATGCTACTAATTATAAAATTACAGCTTATTATTGTTTCTGCTTTTTCATTATCTAAATTTAAACCTTTACTTTCACTTTCGTAAATTAAAATTAAAAATTTAGTTTTAAATCTACAAAAAGCAATACTTTCTTATAACCGTTTATTTTACAACCATCAAAACTTATGATAATCATTTAATTTGTTTTTTTCGCTTAAAAATAATTTTCTTACACATATTTAAACGTTAAAAATTCAAAATCATCAAAAGTTAAATCGGATGTTACGTTTACCAGTGGTATAACTTTGCCCTTTAGGAAAGGTTGTTGAAATTGATTCATTTTTTCACTTTGCGTCGTTATCAGCCTTTTTCAGCGTACCAGTGACTTGTTAACATGAAAATGTCAGCTTAACTCTGTTTTTTGCATTTGTTAACAATTTATACTTAATCTAGCAGTCAGTCTCACATGTAACTTCCTAGCAATACGTAACGTACTACTTGGTTCAGTTACGTATTGCTGGTTTTCAAGGCAACCAAAGAGGCTTTTGAGAAAATCATTACCGCTACACTTTAATTGGTAACCCATGCGAAATAAATCTATTACATTATCTCTTTTTTAGATAAATTTAAAATATTCTAAACTTTTAAGGGTTTAATATGTTCAGTGGCGGTGATGACGGAACTAAGTTCGAATTTGCAATGTCAAACGAAGCACAAAAAAGAAACTGGATATTTGGTAAATTTATTTTTCAGATTATTAACGTAACTTAACCTAAATTAATGTAGATAATAATCGAAAGAAAAAACTTCTGATTCCATTGTAGACGCAATTGCGAAATCAAAAATTTTCCTGACACTTATTAACGCATAAAATTCTTACTTATTTCCTTTTATATGAGGTTTAAAAAATGACATGTCGTAAAGATACCATTTTTTGTTTTTTTTTTTGCTCAAAAACCTTAAGGAAGCTTTTCTTTCAGTTTTCTCTTTTTCCAGAATCTTTTTTTTGAGAACCGACCAACAGTTAAAAAACAATAATTGAGTTCGTATTAAGCTCCTGGGCTGTTTGGTTTTCATAATTTTTTTGTAAAAATTTTATCCGAATGTGTTTTTTTTAGTTTTGTTATGAATTTCGAATCGGTTTTGAACCAAACCAAACCTAAACTTAACGTTTTGCTTATCGAAATTAATATTTTTACGTGTATTTTTATTTCATATTATAGAGAAGTACGGTCGATTACAAAAAAAAACAAAACAAAATCGACTATGTTGCTTTTTGTAATCTGTTACAATAATACAGTTCAGTTTGATCTAACTTATTTAAACTTTAGAAAACTTTGATTTTTTTAGGAATATTGCGATAAAAATATGATGTTGGACAAATGGAGTGGCGATTTAAATATTTCTGTAATGAATTATATTATTGTGAATAAAACAACTACAATCACTTTCGATAAAATTATTGGGGTTCCAAGCAACGAATTAAATGTTAAAGGTAAGTTTTTTCTTTTAAACGTTAAGGGAATACTTCCATTATAATTAAAAATTTTAATCAAAATTTTTCAAAATTTCTTTTTGCAAAAAATCGGTTATTTAAAATGAACTATCATTATGTAACACTATTGCATCGTTAAAAATGTATTAAAATTATTTTTATTTTGCAAAAAAAAATTAAATTTTATGTAGTTGCAATTCGATTATTCGCACAAATTTGCAGTGAGGTTTTCTGATTTTAAAGTTCATATCCTTCACCTACTCGGCGTTATACTTAGTGCACAAAGCTTTGATTGGCTGAATTTAAGCTAATTCGTCTTGTCGTTTTATTAAGTAAAAATTACAGTAATATTTTGATTAAGGCTAAAAAAAAACTTTAAAAAAGTAACAAAAAATGGAGCGATTTTATTTTGACATGTTAAGTTAAAGTTGACCAAGTAGAAGTTGACTATAGGCAAATCATACGTGACCGTGGTGAATTAAAAAATTCTAACAAAAAAATGTTTGATATTAAATACTACGGTTGAATTATATTTGGCTAACGCTGAAAATTAGAATGCAAACATTGAAGGGACCAATTAAAATTGTGCGGTAATGATGTTTTTTTAAACAAATAAAAGCGCAGAATTTTTTTTTAATTCCATCTTTTCGCAAAATATACATAAATCAACCAACTTTAGCCCTTAAAAATTTGCATTTAGGCTCCAAATTAATTTTAATTTAAAATCTTTGCTATTAACCCGCTTTAGTGAAAAATTTTGAATGTTTTTGTTGTTAAATAGTCGATTAAATACTGCAAATATCGCGGTCAGCTAGATTTTCTTTGATTTGCAATTTAATGGATTTTTGAGGATTCATTAGTAATTAGATTCATAAATTTTGGGCGTTATCCTCAAATTGATAAAACTTTTATTCTTTCTACGTTTTCAGAAACAAACAACGTGTTTCTTCGTCAGGAAAAATCTAAAACATACACAATACAAATAAAGCTTAAATAAACATTTTAGATACATTACAATAATCAGACGTGCAAAGGTGTGGTAAAATTTACGAAAACAATTTTTAAATATATAGAAAAAGTTATATTTTTGGT